>ML664172.1:8044470-8266282 GCA_007570785.1 Antilocapra americana | reverse complement strand
CCGTGGGGTCTAGAGGGGTGAGTGCACAGACCGTGGGGTCTAGAGGGTGAGTGCAGAGGCCAAGGGGTCTAGAGGGCTGAGTGCAGAGGCCATGGGGTCTAGAGGGCTGAGTGCAGAGGCTGTGGGGTCTAGAGGGCTGAGTGCAGAGGCCGTGGGTCTAGAGAGGTGAGTACAGAGGCCCTGGGGTCTAGAGGGGGTGAGTGCAGAGGCCGTGGGTCTAGAGGGGTGAGTGCAGAGGCCGTGAGGGTGTCGCATTCGGCGTGCAGCCTGTTTGAACCAGACTAGTGTGACTGTGCCTGGCCCTGGGCTCTACAGTGTGGGGGACAGTGGGCCTGTGGACGCTCATGTGAGCTGTGGGCCCCATCACATGCCACCCTCGTGCCTGCTATGGGTCTGTGCTGGGGACGTTTGTTGTCCCATTCACCCGTCCTTCTCTCTCCCAGCCTTAGAGGAGAGCTCCGTGTTTCGTCTCAGCCCAGGAGCAGTTATCTGAGTTGGCTGCCAGCCTGTGTGTGCCCAGCTCGGGCCTGAGGATGGGTCCCCGTGGCCTGCTGGGTAGATGGCCGAGTTCTCAGCGACTCTTTCTGTTCTTTCTTTAGTCAAGTTTCCCTTTCGTCAAGTCTCTGCTGTTTATTTTGCATCTACTTCAGAATTTAAAACAAAACAAAACAAATTCTTGTCGTATCAGTGGATCGCCTTCAGTCCTTTTACGGGACAGAGTAGGGTGTGATTAAAATCATCCACTTCATTAGAATCAGACCATCAGAAAGTAATCTCGACCATGCCCGAGGAACATCAGAGGGGTGAGGGCTGGGGGTGAGGCCGAGGGGTCCGGGGGGGTGAGTGCAGAGGCCGTTGCCCTGAGGCTGCACCAGGGTGGATCCCGCTCCTGCCGCCCGGATTGGGGCTCCCCCCTGTCCCCCACGGTGGGCGGCCACGTGGGGGTTGTGCTTGCTGTGTGGGCCCTGCCACCTGCGAGCTGGGTGACGTGGTGGATGTCGGAACGGCCCGACCTCTGCCATGGGGAGGGCCGATATAGACACCTCTGTCAGGAACCCAAGTGTGAAGTTAAAAGGTAGGGCATAGGGCTTCCCGGGTGGCCCAGTGGCTAGAATCCGCCCACCAGTGCAGGGGGCACCAGGCTGATCCTGGGGCTGGGAGGGTCCCACCTGCTGCTGAGCACCTGCGCCCAGGAGCCTCAGCTGCTGAGGCCGAGCCCGCAGGCGGTGCAGCCACAGGCCGCGGCACCCACGTGCTCCCCAGAGCCGGCGCTCTGCAGCCAGGGACGCCCCGCAGTGAGCAGCCCCCCGCTCACTGCATCGGGAGAATCTTGTGCAGCAGCCAGTGCGACCAAAAATAAACAAATCATCAAAATAAACAAAGGGTAGGGGGTCAAGGACTCCCCAGAGGGGAGGGAGATGTGATGTTCGTCTGGAGCCCGCGTGCTGACCTGGACTCCCCACCAGACGGTGCAGACCTGGGATCCCTGTGGCCCCGGCGTGTCCTCGCCGCAGCTCTATGAAGGTGGGGGCTTTACTGCCCCCATTTTCCAGAGTAGCAAAGTGAGGCTCCCCAGTGACGGGCGTGGCCAGTTACCCAGAGAGTCAGAGCCAGAGCAGAGGCAGAACCCAGCCGGGGGTCGGCTCTGGATGTCCGGGGCCGCCGGGAGTCCTCTGGGTCAGAGCGGAGGGTCCGTTTACAGAAGTGACGACGGGAAGGGGGCAGGTGATGTGGGGACTGGGTGGATGGCAAATCAGAGGTGCCGGGCAGGGTAGTGGAACGAGAGTCTCATGTGCTGTGCGGCGTTCAGCTTTCTAGGAGCCACGTTCGAAAAGGAGAAAGAGGCAGATGAAATTCTTTCTACCATCTCTTTTATGTAACGCAGTGTGTCCAAAATATTATCACTTCGAGTGTCATCTGTATGAAAATGGGGATGAACTCTTTTACCTTTATTCCTATATTAAATTTCAAAATCCGGTGTGTGTAGTGGTGGTTTGGTTGCTAAGTCGTATCCAACTATTTTTCGATCCCTGTGGACTGTAGCCCGCCAAGCTCCTCTGTCCATTGGGTTTTCCCAGGCAGGAATGGGGGGATACCGTGTCCTTCTCCCGACCCAGGATCTTCCCGACCCAGGGATTGAGCCCGTGTCTCCCACATCTCCTGCTTTGCAGGCCGTCGTCTCTCTACCCGCTGAGCCACCAGGAAGCCCACTTTACATACAGCACACCTCAGGTTTGGCCTAGCCATATCTCACACACTTAATAGCCACACGAGTGGCTCTTATATTGGACTATGCAAGTTGGGAATATTCAGCAGCGGAATTCAGATTTAATATAATTAGTGGCCTTGAAGTCTCTTGTATAGCTTGATCACAGGAACAGAACTTTTGTGACTTTACGTCCCTCTTTGCTTATCCCCTAGTACCTCATGCTGGAGCCAGAAATGATAGGAATTAAAAAGTGAACACTAGCACGATATGTGTGGTATCTGATCTACAGTTTTCAGATTGGAGGGATCACGAATGTATGATTTCTTGTCAGCTAGCCTCATGCTTTTCAAAGGCAAAACCGAATATCTGCTTTCACAATGAACCTTTGTATGCCTGGTGACAAATCATTTTTGTTAGAATCGTCTTCTGACAACCTCAGGCGTAAACATCTTGAGTCTGTCGAGGGTGCTGTCGACAGGATGACATGTGCCAATTTTTGCAGGTGGACAGTGTCTTGAGAATAAAGCACGGGGTCATTTTGAAGAATAGCACTCTTGAGGTGCTGGGGCCCCAGAGAAAGAAAGGATAACCATCAGATGGGTTGCCACGGAATTAGCTCCTGAGACCACACGTTCTCAGATTCCATGAAGGCAGAGCGCATCCCACGCAGGCCTTTCTGCTGTGCTGAGTGCCGAAGTTCACCGCGCGTCTTACAGAGTCAGTCTCCTCGCTTGCCTGCTCCTTGTGATTACCAGCCTACCTTGTGCGATGGAGTCGTCGCCTAACTCAGCCCTTTAACTGCATGAATGTTTGTGTTGTTGTCCAGTCGCTCAGTTGGATCCGACTCTGCCACCCCACGGACTGCAGCACGCCAGCCTCTCCTGCCCTTCACTGTCTCCCAGAGATTCCCCTGAATAAGAAGTTCGTGTTCGCTTCAGGACGTGGTCTGCAGCAGAAGCCTTGTCTGTACGTTCTTCTAGGAAGTTTTGTGTTCGTCACCACCTGTGCCAGAGGGAATGTCACTCCCTCGTTCTGATTTATTTTTCCTGATGGACAGTGCTTACCGCCAGCAAAGCAAAACTGTGTTAAATGAAATGTGGGCCTTTTCTCAACTCTAATTTTCTGTGCAGAATCTTAACACCT
Organism: Antilocapra americana; assembly: GCA_007570785.1. Classification (NCBI taxonomy): domain Eukaryota; kingdom Metazoa; phylum Chordata; class Mammalia; order Artiodactyla; family Antilocapridae; genus Antilocapra; species Antilocapra americana. The sequence continues at coordinate 8,262,930 of ML664172.1, read as the reverse complement.
CATTCAGGGCAACTAAACACACAGAGAAAGGATATTGTGATTTATTAAAAGAAAGAAAGAAAAAAAGCCAGAAAAGGCACAACTACCAAACAGGGCTTTATGTGCTGGTCTGTATGTTATGCGTCTCTTATTGTCCGATGCCTCATTTTGGATCGGCCCAGGATAAGCCAGAAAGTGATAACGTTTGTGGTCTGTGAGGCGTGTGGTGGGGCTCTCCTGCTTTCAAATGCAGGCAACACATTTAAACCTTGTGGCTCAATCCTGATTCATGCGACCCGGAGCATCGGCTGCCATGTGAGAGACTGTCGGGGTACCTGCAGCTCTGTTCCGAGACCTACTGCATGCCCACTGGGCACCCCACGGCTGGCCCAGCATTTTTTTCCCCACGAGAGTGCATATTCAGTTTAAAGTCTAAATTGTATTTGAGAAGTCTGAAGCACATTAAGCCTTCTTAAATAATTCACTCAGGTTATGTTCAGTGAACATGTGTAAATATGAGAACGTGCGAGGCAGGTGGTCTAAACACAGGGAATGCGAGACCACAGTGATGGGAGCCACGTGTGCATAAGGCCTCGGAGGGAGAACCGTGTCGTCGCTGGCACCCCGCGCCTCGCATGGGCAACGTGGCTCGGAAGGGGAGGTTGAGGTCCAGTTGCTTCTACCTGGGGTCCTTACAGTTTACCGCTTCTTGAGTAAGACCCTGGAGACAAACTGCTGATTGACTGGTCGCTCATGGTGGCAGCTCTGGGCTGGGGCCCAGAGCAGATGATGGGGGCCCTACCTTGGCCCCTTGTGGATTCCCGCCAGCTTTTCCGTTGGGTGTTTGTGGGTGTGCAGTGGCTCAAATGTGCTCTTGAAAACTGCTCTGTGTAGTCAGACTTGGACTGAGCGTGTCAGCTGTGGAGGTTCTTTTTCTCCATTCCAGGCTGAACAGCTAACACAATCTATAGGGATGTGTGGGCAGGTCCAATGACAGGACCAGTCACACCCAGCAGGGTCAGCTCATAAAGGCGTTGCTAAGCGTTTCCAGGTCCCGGTGACCTCTGGACTCACAGATCCCCCGTCTCTGCCACCAGAGTCCCTGTCGCTCCTGCCAGGGGTCCCGGTCAGCTCGGCTTTGAAGGTGAGTGTCAGCAAAGTGTCACCTCCAGTGAGCACGCACGGGGGCTAACAGAACCAAGCCAGCGCGTCTAATGAAACCAGGCTGCAGGAGTGGGGCGATGCTGGAATCTCCTGCCCCTGGTTGCTGTCCTGTGTCTGGTTTTCATGGAAATTTGTGTCTGGGAATGAGGGGGAATCGGAATGGATTTGCTGGAGGCAGGTGCCTGCGTTCTTTGGCCGCGGCCGTCAGGACTCGGGTCCAGGATCTCCGAGCAGGGGAGGGAGTTAGAACCGCTGGAGATTTGATGAGCACCGTGCAATCTTTTGAAGACACGGAGGGTTTTCACGGACTTCCTGATGTTTGAAAATTATTCATAAAAGTCTGCCCCAGTCCGGGAGTTTTAGGGCAGAAAACATCCCCCACTTACCGTTCGTCCTCCATAAATTTACCCTCCGAGGTCATCGCAGAGTTCCTTCTGTATTCTGTGATGCTGGTGTATGTAATCTTCGAGGTTGTGAGTAAGAATGACTCTGTTTCTCTCTCTAGCAAGGGCACGGCCAGTTCAGGTCAGAAAATGATGTCGCGCTGTGGATGGCCCTGTTAGACATACAGGGCACCTCTCCAAAAGGCTGGGAATAAACTCTGACCCAACCAACCCAGGTAAAAGAAGATTCAGCAAGTGGAAATGAGGATGAGATCGGTTACATGGCCCTGGCAAAGGAAGCAGGATTAAACGCTGTTTCTCAGCTTTTGCTCCAAGCAAGTAAAAATAAGAATTGCACAGCTTGTATTTGAGAAAGTTGAATGCATTCTTCCTTTTTGGAATAAGCTAGATTCTTCGTAGACTAAGGCAGGAAGACCTTGTTCGCTACATTGAATACTTATTACAGAATGAAAAGATACTCTGGGAGATCTTTATAGTTTGTAGACACTGAAAAATAATAGGTCATTGTTTTCAAATAAGTACAGTCATCTGCTTCATTTGCATCAGAGTATTAGCTCTTTGTTTCTTGTGCTCAATACCCACTGGCTTTTAAAACATAAGAGGAGACCCGTAGGTGAGTTGTTGGCTAGAATACCTCCTTTGAAAAAGACCCTGCTGCTAGGAAAGACTGAGGGTAGGAGGAGAAGGGGACGACAGAGGATGAGATGGTTGGACGGCCTCACCGACTCAACGGACATGAGTTTGAGCAAGCCCCAGGGGTTGGTGAAGGACAGGGAGGCTTGGCGTGCTGCAGTCCATGGGGTGGAAAAGACTGAGGGACATCCCACGTGACTGAGGGACTGAACAACAAAAACAGAGTCGTAGGACTCTTTCAGTTTCCAGTTCACAAAGAAATCATTTTGAGGACTCCTGAACAGACTGGATGTATTTATCACTGAAGCGCAGGTGCTAACTGTATCAAGAAGTAACGATATTTTGTGATGCAGTGAACCCTTTGGCTTAAATTAGTCTTTCCCAACCTTTTCTAAAGAGTCTTTCCATCCTTTTTAAGAGCCTTTTCAAGCATTTCCCCCTCTAGTCCCTCCTCTCCCACATGAATAGTTAATGCCACGGATATATAGCATATTGGTTTAGGAATTTTACATTAGACGTATCCATGTATATGTGAATTTGCATGTTTCTGCGCTTTATACATGAAAGAGTGAGGCATTTTTTCATCCGCCAAGAACAGATTTTAGCCCCTTTGGGAACACGTGGCTTCACTTTGAGAGATGCTGATAGTTTAAGAGAAAAGTGAACAGACACTGGTCCACGATCTTAGTAAGGACCGAAAACGGGGAGGCACTCCGGAGAGTCAGGACGTCATGCCGGGGGGTTATGTTAGCCCTTGAGTCCACGGGGGCCTGAAAACTGCCAGCAGTAAAGCAAAGGCGACTTCTGATTGTATTTTTTATTGCAGTATGTAGTTGATTTACAAAGTTGTGCTCATTTCAAGCCAAGGCAGTCGACAGCGCCAAGGGCTTCATTGACCGTGTACCGCTGCCACTGACCATAGACTCTCCGCAGGAGAAGAGGTGGTGGGGTGTTTATCAGACTGAGGGTGTGTGTGATCAGCCGGTCTGCAGAAGCTCCCAAATTGCGACAGCAAGACCCTGGGAATAGGGATCGTAAGACCTCCTAGAGGCCAGGAACCCTTTTCATGTTAGTGACCAGAGAGGGTGACTTTACCCCCTCATCTGGACAGAGTCGGCCCCACTTGGCCTCTGCAGACAGCGCATCCCTGTCGTCGTAAATGTGGAAACAGAGGTCGTGCGCCCGATGGATACAGCTGGATCCCGCTGGCACTAATGTTTCCCCTCCAGTAAAAATGGAAATATATTAAACGACAAACAACCCCAAAGACACTCTGAGCTGAAACCAAAAATCAATCAGAAAGAGAAAAACACTTGGGTCGGTGTCAAGAGAAACAAAACCACGCCAGCACAGACTTTTATGAAAATGATCACCGAATAGTATTTCCATGAACGGGCAGCTGACTCAGAGGTGGAGGGTGAGTGTTCTGAGTGCTGTCTGAGCCGCCCGCCCACGCCTGGAGCTGCCGGGACGCTTACTTGAAGGGACCCGGGGATGCCGAAAATAGGAAAAACTTCACAGAGGAAAAAAAACACCAGATTCTTAGGAAGGGAGGGGTGGGCATGCTGTGAAACCAGAGGGGTTTGGGAAGAAGCTCAGAGTGTGTTTGAGTTTCCCCTCATCACCAGCAGTCCTGACAGATCTCTGGTTCTCAAAGCCACTGCTAATATCCAGCGTCCCTTCTCCTCCAGGAAAATCACACGATGAGTACATCTCTGTGAGTGCAGAAGGCCCGAAGGTGAAGTTTTGTTTTTTCTTCTTCGGCTAAGACAGTTTGAAAGAGACAGTTCATTGTACATGTTAGATTCGGCCACAACGGAGAACAGAACCAGTCCATCCAGGGCAAAGGACCCAGAGGGACCATTTTGATGTGAGAAGGTGGGTCTCTCAAAGGAGTCGAGGGAATCAGCCTGGCCATCGACGTTTCAGATCCAGCGAGACAGAGCCTAGACGGCAGGCTTGCAGTCCAGCGGTCTGTGCCCGCGTCCCTGGCCTCTGGCCCCTCTTGTTTTGGCTCCCATGGCTTCCCTGGGTGCGCAGGGCTCCTGGGACCCCTCCCTGCCTCATCTTCTGCTTTCTGAGCTTCAGCCCGTGCTTTTACTTCCGTCACTTCACTCTCGAGGTGAGGAGGTGTCTCAGAAGATGGTGCTGGGGCCAGGAGGAGGCGAGGTTGTTTCCAGTGCTGCCCTCCAGCTCGTGGTGTTAGGAGGAGTTGCGGTATTTTCTGGGCGTCTGCTTCTTTCTGCAACATCACCGGGAGATTTGCTTCCCTTGAGATAGGAGGTCCAGGTGGGCACCTGATCCCTGGCCTCTCCAACCCCGTGATGTGACGCAGAACCTGGCTGTTCCTTCTGCCCTGCCTCTGATGCTGTCGGTGCTGTGCATTTGGAAGGTAGAAGGTGCACTTCCGTGGATTCTTGTCTCTGTTGTCTGCATTTTAAGGGATGCTTAACTCTGAGCTTCCCTTCCCTGGTGGCTCAGATGGTAAAGAATCTGCCTGCAAAGCTGGAGACCCGGGTTTGATCCTTAGCTCGGGAAGATCCCCTGGAGAAGGAAATGGCAATCCCCACCTGCATTCTTGCCTGGAGAATCCCATGGACAGAGGAGCCTGGTGGGCTACAGACTACAGGGTCACAGAGAGTCGGACACGCCTGAGCGACTAACACTTTCACTTTAACTCCAAGCAGGGCTTCCCAGGCAGCACTTGTGGTAAAGAACCCACCTGCCAGTGCGGGAGACGCAAGAGACTCGGGTTCAATCCCTGATCCCTCAGAGGAGGGCGTGGCAACCCACTTCAGTATTCTTGACTGGAAAATCCCACGGACAGAGGAGCCTGGTGGGCTGCAGTCCTTGGGGTCGCAAAGAGTTGGACATAACTGAAGCAACTTAGCATAGCAAAGCATAACTCTGAGCGAGTAGCATTTAGTTACAAAAGTGCCCTCTCCTTGGCGTTCCTCCTCTTCTTTACACGGGACTTCTTTTTAATTCCTTACAAATAAACGTTAGTTTGAGTCAGCAGTGATCTGCAGTCAGAATTTTGAAAACCAAACAGGAAAACTGACCAAGTACTATGTTGCAGTCGCGTGAAGAGCAGATTTGGGAGTTGATGAATCGGTGCCCTTAGAAATCACCCGGAATGGCTCTGCAGACCGTGACAGCTTTCACAGGGCATGCTGAGGCAAAATCACATCCTTACTGACTTTTTTTTTGTTGGTAATAGGAACAGATCAGATGTCATAGCAGAATGTATGCCTATTATTTCAAGCTCTATACCCCATCTTCCTTGGCTAGAGTTGACGCTTCCTTTTGCCTTTTCTGGGGAATTTCCTTTGAACTTACTAATGGAGAGTGCTGACAATGAAACTGAATGTGTGTGTGTGTGTGTGTGTGTGTGTGTGCTCGCGCGTGCGTGCTAAGTCGCTCAGTCGTGTCTGACTCTTTGCGACCCCATGGACTGTAGCCCGCCAGGCTCCTCTGTCCGTGGGGTTCTCCAGGCCAGAATACTGGAGTGGGTTGCCTTGCCCTCCTCCAGGGGATCTTCCCGACCCAGTGATCGAACCTGTGTCTTCTGCATCAAAGGCGGATTCCTTATGGCTGAGCCACGAGGGAAGCCCATATATATATAATCTAGTACATAGATTTTATGCATACTGTCTGTATAATCTATTGCATAGTGGTGGTATGATAATCCTGTCAGTATCGTGATAACCCTTCACCCAGAGCCTAGAACTCAGGATCCACTGTCTCTTCTTAGACCACGTTCAGAGAAGTCGCTGGAGGACCCCAGTCTTACTGACTGTCGCTCTGTTGCCAGTTACTCAGGTAGAAAACGAGCGTGTTGGGTGTGATCTCCTCTGGGGTTCCTGTCGACGGAGGGGCCTACAGCTCATGTACTACGGGAAGGCTGCACACCTAAACAGATGCCTTCGCAAGCCCAGCAGAACCTGCGAAAGGCGCCCCTGACGTTGGAGAGTTGAATCCCCTGGCGCTGTGCTTAGTCGCTCAGTCGTGTCCGACTCCTTGCTGCTCTGTGCACTGTAGCCCTCCAGCCTCCTCTGTCTGTGGGCTTGTCCAGGCAAGAATACTGCAGTGGGTTGCCATTTCTTCTCCTTAAAGAACATACAATTTTAAAATTTATATATTCATTATTAATTAATTTATTATTTTTTTTTTGGCTTCACCGAGTCTTCATTGTACTGTGCAGGCTTAGCTGCTCTGTGGCAGGTGGGATCTTTTAGTTCCCTGGCCAGGGATCGGACCTGTGTCCCCTGCATCAGAAGGCGGACTCTCAAGCACTGTCCCGCCAAGGAAGTCCCAGAATGTAAGATTTCTAAAAGCAAAGGCATCTTCCCATCATGTTTGTTGTAATACATAGAAGAATCTTTTGAAAGGAGGTATTCCACTGAGTATAAATAGCATCGTACTGGATTGCAGGCCGGATGCCACCCTAATAAATGGAACCCCACTTTTCCCTGAAGTCAGAGAGGCAGTCAGAACGCTGCTTTCCCCTCCCTGCTTCATGTCTTGGTGCTCCCTGTCTGTCCAGGGTGGACCTGGAGGTGCTGAGCAGAGTGTGGGTGGAAAGACCCTTCTCGGGAGGACAGACAGCTCCACTCGTGTTTGCTGAGCCGATGGGACAGAGAGAGAGAAAGGTGATGGAGTGTTGTGGTCACGCAGGTGCCTGGGGGCCCAGCCTCCGTCAGTGGCTGGTCTCTCTGGGTGCTGGACTGAGTCACCCTCTGCAGGGGAGGGCTTGGTACCTGCTTCACCTGCCAGCGTTCCAACCCAGGCTTTTGTGCGTTCCTTCTCCCGTTGACTTGAAGCCCCTTTGAGCCCATGAAATTATGTAAGCACACAGTGTCACGATTCTCTACCTTGACCCAAAATGGAACTGGGAATATTTTCCAATGATCCTGCCAGCACTGAAAATGGTTGAGTCGAATCTAGCCTTTGCCCCCTTGAGTGCTGACTTCCTGGGTTGGGCTATTTCAGGAGCATGTGTGTGTTGGAAGGCACTTCAGTGGTGTCCTCGTCTTTGCGACCCCATAGACTGCAGCCCAGCAGGCTCCTCGGTCCATGGGGATTCTCCAGGTACGGATCCTGGAGTGGGGTGCCATGCTCTCCTCCAGGGGATCTTCCCCGCCCCAGGGACTGAATCCGTGTCTCTTACGTCTCCTGCATTGGTAGGCGGGTCCTTTATCACGACCACCACCTGGGAAGCCCCCTTTTTCAGAAGAGGGCTGGTCACATGGGTCCTTTTGTTTATGCAGAACCACCTGAGTTTCTGTGAGGCCTGAAGACCTATTCTACCACAAGAAAGCATTTTGCTCCTTAAATAAAGGGACCAGAGACTACTGTACTCTTGGCTCTGAGATGTGTCGGGATTAGAAGGAGGCAGAACTGTGTCCCGGCTCCGTGCCCCCTGCCGACTTGCAGGTTCAGGGACTGTTAGGTGGGAGGGTCATGGAGTGCATGCGGGCCCACTAGGTATGTCCAGAAAGATGTTTTTGTTTCTCTACTTGGGGTTTTAGTCCTGAGACTGCCAATTAAACCATCCCATAAATCCTCAGTTATAGGTAGTAAAACCTAATTTTAGATTTCCTGCTTGCTCAGGTGTCCTACTTGATTGCTACTCGCTGGCGAAAGGCTGGCCCTGGCAGCAGGCAGTTAGTTCACGCTATACCGCGTGTTCAAGCCTCTTTCTCACATCTTTGGGGTTTGGTCTGAATTCACTGACTGCTTTTGAATGTCAAGACCTTCTGAGGATCGTGATTTGCAGAACTCTGCAGATTACTTGGTTCTTTCTGGTGAACAACTCCGATGCAGAGAATGAGGGAGGAGGGCGCCAGGAAGGGGGTGGATGTTGGGGTGGATCAAGTGAAGGGTGAAGGCCTCTGCAGTTTTTGTTCAGAATATGAGGATCTGTCCCTGCAGCTAGTTCATGCTCCGTGATCTGTAACTCAAACCCTTCATACTGCTGGAAACTTCTCAGGAAGACGCATGTGAACGCCTGTTAGAACCCGTTCTTCCTAAATCTCCCAACACCTCCCACCAATTATCCTGAATGTTGCTGAGTCCAAGCTCTCACTGCCCGTCTCGTGACAGGCTAATAAACCAAGAGACAAGTTGTTGGGAAAAGGAATAGGGATTTTATTTGGAATGCCAGCTGACCGACAAGTGGTGGACTAGTGTCCCAAAGAGCCATCTTCCCCGAGTTAGAATTCAGGCTTCTTTTACAACTAAAAAGGAGCTTTCCTGGTGGCTCAGTCAGTAAAGAATCTGCCTATAGTGCAGGAGACCCGGGTTCGATCCCTGGGTTTGGGAATCTCCCCTGGAGGAGGAAATGGCATCCCACTCCAGGACTCTTGCCTGAGAAATCCCATGGACAGAGGAACCTGGCGGGCTATGGTCCATGGGGTCACAAGAGTTGGACAAGACTTAGTGACTAAGCCACCACGGCACACTAAAATGGGGGTAGGGGGTGTTGGTTGTTGCAAATTTCTTGGTGCCAGAATCCTTTTTTCCTGCAGCTGTCCATGTAGGTCTGATCAGGATGTTCCTGTAAACCTCCAGCAAGACTAATGCTATCTTCTGTTCTGCAACTTTGTCTCAGGGTCAATGGAGAAGTGTTAACACCTTTAAAGGTCAGAGCTTTGAGAATGGGCTCTTCTGTATGTTTCAGGCGATAGGCAACGTTCTTATAGTAAAAGCAGTAGAAGGCAAAGGTTAAAGTAAAAGAAACAGGTCTGATGTGGAGTCAGGTTTGTTCTTTGTTACACTGATGATTTAGGGGAGCTGAAAGCTGGATGGTTGGGAGACATGCTTGTGGCTTCCCGTTGTCTTTCTCAGAGTCTTTGGTTTCCGGGTATTATTATAGTAATAATAGCTCCTCTCTCATCCCTTGAGTCTATAAGTGGGTGTAAGGGGGTTAACAAGGATATTCTGGGTTTTGAGGCAGCCAAAATTTATTGCCTAGGAAGGAGAGGTGAAACTCATGGGAAGGTTGTTCTCTCACCTTGGAGACCTGGCAGGGAGCAGTGTGCCCTGGAAGACGTGCGTGAGAGTTTTGGTGTGTCTGTGTATGTAGATTTATTGATGGGGGCCCTGGTGGCATGTGAAGTGAAATCTGTGTGAACAGTGTTAAAATGTTCAGAACTTACACAGGACTTGTCTAAGCATTTTTTAACTTAAGCAGGCGGTATGTGTAACATGCAGTCTGTATGTTATCCTTTCTTCCCATTGTGGAAATATTAGTACATACAGCTAGACAAAATATGTAAATGTAATCTTTTCACACTTATTGTCAGTTCTGGCTGCTGACAGTGTTGCATTTAACTCCAGAAGAGTGGCAATTTTTCTTTTTTTTTTGTATACATGTTTTTTTCCTGCAAGTGGATCAAATCACACACTCACACACACACACACACACACACACACACACACACACACACACTATTATATATTTAAAGAAAGCAGGTTTTATTTATTTTTATTTTAATTTTTTTGATGTGGACCATTTTTAAAGTCTTTATTGAATTCGTTACAATATTGCTTCTATCTTATGTTTTGGTGTTTTGACTACATACCAGGCATGTAGGATTTTAGCTTCCCCATCGGGGATGGAACCTGCTCGCCCTGCATTGAAAAGTGAAGTCTCAGCCACTGGAGCACCCGGGCAGTCCCCACATATATTTTTAGAACCAGTGTTTTTATTTAACATTGTTAAGTGTCTGCCCATGTCAGTAAGTATGCTTAATGAAACATCTTTTCTTCTGCCACATTATTTTAAGGCTGAAATGGCAACCCACTCCAGCATTCTTGCCTGGAAAATCACATGGGTGGAGGAGCCTGGTGGGCAAAACCCCATGGGGTTGCAGAGTCAGACAGGACTGAGCGAGGAACACACACGAAGAGGACTCACTCAGGCCTCTCTGTTTGAGTGTTTAGGCTGTTTTCTTTATCATAAACCAAGAGTTCTCCATCTTGGCTGCCCAATATGGATGCCCAGATTCCATCACAGACCAATTAAGTCAGGCGGTCTTGGGGGCAAGGCCCGGGAATCAGTATGCTGACATCCACTCAGGGTTTAAGATCACTGTCGCTAATCATGCTATAGAGTTTCAGTTTGGGATACGTTCTTGGAAATAGAATTGTGGGGACAAAGGTGTGTGTCAGTTAGGACACCACGAGTTTTCTATTAAGGAAGAGGCTATTTGCAGTTGCCCTCCCATCCCCTGTTCCTCCATCCTTCCAAGGAGTTAAACAATGACACTGGTCACATTAAGGTTCACTTCTGGTATGATTATTACTATGTTACTGTTGTTACAGGTGAGCCATGTGGCGTGCTCAGGTCAGTTCAGTCGCTCGGTCGTGTCTGGCAGTTTAACCTCATGGACTGCGGCACGCCAAGCCTCACTGTCCATCACCAACTCTTGGAGTTTATGCAAACCCATGTTCATAGAGTCGGTGATGCCATCCAACCATCTCACCCTCTGTCGTCCCCCTCTCCTCCTGCCCCCAATCCTTCCCAGCATCAGGGTCTTTTCAAATGAGTCAGCTCTTTGCATCAGGTGGCCAAAGGATTGGAGTTTCAGCTTCAGCATCAGTCCTTCCAGTGAACACCCAGGACTGATTTCCCTTAGGATGGACTGGTTGGATCTCCTAGCAGTCCAAGGGACTCTCAAGAGTCTTCTCCAACACCACAGTTGTGGTGCTGTGATTGTGGTGCGCAAGGATTGTCTTTGTCTATTCCCAGTTGTAATACCTGGGATTTGAGTGTTTTCCCTTAGTTTTTCTACTTGCTTATCAATCAGACACAGCAGGACTGGCGTCTCCTGCCAGGGTGGGATGATGCGTTCGGCATTCTCTCAGGAGTTTGGAGGGAGGGAAGAGGATGCCTTGGAGAACCCTGTGTTCCCAGGTCCCCGCTGAATCTGCCGCTCCCAGGCCTGGGGATGTCTTGCACTAGGCTCCCTGTCTCGCTGTTGTCTTATCCTTCTCATACTCGGGGTAGCCCTCAGCTTGTCCATTTGGCCAGGCATTCAGTTCTGTTTAAAAAGCATTTTCTTCACAATGACCTTGAACGTGATGCTTCATTGACTCTTGTTTCCTGTTTCCTTTTTTTTTTTATTGAGGTAGAGTTGATGTACAGTGTTATATATGTTACAGGTACACAGTGCAGGGAATCACAATTTTCAAAGGTTATATGGTTCTTGTTTATTCTCTCTAAATGCTTCCAGATTTTTCTGCATATTCTTGGTATACTGAATTTTCACAGCGATGTACCTCAGTGAGACTTTGCTTTCTTTTCTTTTGTGAGGTGCTCAAGGAGGCCATTTCTGTCTAGAGAGTCATGCCTTTCTGTTTTAGGAAGTTTTCCTGTATTACTGCTTTTATAATTTTCCTTCTGTTTTAAACTCGTGCTCTTTCCTTAGAACTCTCATTATTAGGGACTGAGTTTCTTCTCTGATTTGTTATTTTAGCATCTTTTTTTTTTTTAATGGAAGCAGCATGTGTTCTTACCTCTGAACATCTTAATGATGGTTTTATAAGTTTTTTTTTTTTTTTCCTGCTTCCTGTCATCTCTTTTCACTTTGTGCTTTTTTGTTGGTTTCTGGTCGCTGTTTCTCAGGTTGGAGGCTTTTCTCCCTTCAGGTGGTGCCTGGATGCTTGTTGTGATGAAGAGCCCGTCTCCAGCGTCGTGACCGTGAGCCCAGGGTGGGAGTGTTGGCTGTTGTGTGTGCCGCGGTGGTGGTGGGGGTGGGGTGGGCTGCTGACCTTGGCCTTGGGGAACAGGTGGCTGTCTTGGAGCCTTTTCCTTTTCCTTTAGGGCTGGTGGAATCTCCCAAGAGGGTCCTGCAGACTTCCACGTCGGGGAGGGAAGTGGAGTGAGGCCTGGGGCTGCGAGAGCCTGGCTGCGGAGCGCCGAGGGTCAAGCAGAGAGAAGGTCCTTGGAGGGGAGGGTCTCACTCTTTGCTTAGTTCTCCTTCCAGTGCACTGCCTCATCCCCACGCTCTAAAGGGCTTGGGATCCTACCCATCTCTGGAGAGGGACCTCCCATCACCTGCCAGGATATGGATCAACACTGACCTGGCCTCAGTTCAGTTCAGTCGCTCAGTCGTGTCCGACTCTTTGCCACCCCATGGACTGCAGCACGCCAGGCCTCCCTGTCCATCACCAGCTCCCGGAGCCCACCCAAACTCATGTCCATTGAGTTGGTGATGCCATCCAACCATCTCATCCTTTGTCGTCCCCTTCTCCTCCTGCCCTCAATCTTTCCCAGCATCAGGGCCTTGGGGGCTTGGAAAGGAAACCAGGAGAGGGGGTCCTTGACTTGCTCCTTACGCCAAGTTTCACATACTCCCACTTTGGCCTCTCCTGTCCCCCTCCACCATGTAGGGGGCCCTCAGACATCTGAACCTCTCTGAGGTTCCGTGGTAGTAACCGTCTTTCCTTTCCCTGGCCTCCTCCTCCATGGGCACAGAGGTTCCCTCTGTCAGCTCCCACTTAACCATTTGCTTCTTGTCTGCTTCTCTGAGGGAATCTCCCATAGGCTCAGACAGTGGCTCAGATAGTAAAGCGTCTGCCTGCAAAGTGGGAGACCCAATTCGATCCCTGGGTTGGGAAGATCCCCTGGAGAATGGCACTCCACTCCAGGACTCTTGCCTGGAGAATCCCGTGGATGGATGAGCCTGGTGGGCTACAGCCCATGGGGTCCAGAGTCGGACACGACTGAGCGACTTCACTTTCACTTTCCCATAGGCTGATGTCTCCTCTTTGGTTCCTGCATCTGCCCGAGTCTCTGCTTTTTGTGGTAGTATTCTGGAGGCAAGCTCATGGATTCCACACACCATTTTCATTTATCTGTGTCCTGTCGGCAGGTCTTGAATGGGGCTTGAGAGGCCGCTTCTCTTTTCTTTCATTTATTTAGGCTGTGCTGGTCTTCGCTGCTGCTCAGACTTTCTCCAGTTGCAGGGAGTGGGGGCCTGCCCTCCAGTTGCGATGCGGGGTCTTCTCATCCCAGGGGCGTCTCTCGCTGCGGGGTGTGGGCTCTATAGAGCACAGGCTCAGCAGTCGTGCCGCTCGGGCGTAATTGCTCCCTGGCATGTGGGATCGTCCCGGGTCGGGGGTCGAACCTGTGTCTCCAGCGTTGGCAGGCAGACTCTTCACCGCTGAGCCGTCGCGGGAGCCCCGCGCGCCGTTTTAAAAAAGGGACATGCTCTGTGTAAGGGATGGAGTAGGCTGCTTTTTACCCCGGACCTCAGCAGCTGTGTGTGGCGAGTATTGGATCCATGGGAAAAGCCCACGTTTAGGAAGTGCTGATTGTGACAGGTGTCACCTGAATGAGCTCACTCTCAGTCCTCACAACCCAGTGGTGGAAGAGGAGGACCTTGGGACTTGAAGTCTCTGGGTGACCTGCCCAGAGTTCCTTGGGGAGGGGTGTCTGAGCTGGGTATCGGACCCAGGCTACTTCATCCAGGCACTGACCTGGAGCACCGACTGTCCTTACGGAGGAGGGCGTTTCCTGCCGCCTCTCCGAACCCTCCTGCCCGTACTGGGGCCAGTCTCAGATCCCACACGAGCCTCTCTCTCGGACGAGTCCCGCGAGCCGCAGCCCCTCCCTGGACCTGTGTGCCCTGTCCCGTCCCTTATCGTTCAGACCTTGGTTTTCTCTGGTTTGCCTGCTCAGTGTGTTCATGGATATGCAGGTAATGAGGACGCGCCTGGCCTTGAATTCATGCAGCTGATATTTTTGCAGGACTGAATGTCTTGTTTTTATTACTATAGAGATTCCAGGGGAAAATTTTTACAGGGACAATGGGGATCCCGCTGAAACACTTCTGTGTGTACATACACTCAGACACACAGTCACAGACACATCAAGCCCACGGAAGCACGTAGCATAAAGCTGACGAATGACACCACATGCGAAAGCCAGACGGGCAGAGAATACGCTGAGCACAAGTCAGTGCGACGTTATACTAGGTTCGTGGTGCAGTCAGCTAAAAACAGTGGAGCTATTTAAGAACCTTTATTATTATTAATAACTTGTAACATTAAAGTCGCTAATAATATTAACATAACGGTCGCTGCTGCTCCTTGGGCCCCTGTATATACCAGCTCATCGTCACCACCGCCTTGCGAGATGGACATCTTAATCCTCGTTCAGAACTGAGTCACTGAAGCTTGGAGATGTTAAGTCACTTCCTGCAGATGTCTCATTAGTAGAGCGGGGTCTGTTCCACTGTGTGGGTTCTTTCCACTGTTCTGTGGTATCCTTCAAAAAACAGTCCAAATAAAGAGCGTTTTGAATGTTCAAGCTGGACTGCAGTGAGAGATCCAAACGGTTGTTTCTTAAGTTCTCAGTCAAGCGTTTGCTCATTCAGTTGCCAGTTTGCAGGTAGGTTGTTTCCTTTTGTGAGCTTCCGTAGACAGGCACATGGATACGCAAGGACAGGCTCACAGATGTGAATGCACAGACGCGCATAGATGCCTTTCAGGAGACAGTGATGTCCAGGAAGGCAAAACACTTGAGATGCTTTCCACACGGACCAGCAAACGCAGAGGGGCTGGATGGAGTCCGAGCAGAGGGGTCTTTGTCTAGATCTCTGCTTAGAAGAGATCACCACGGGCAGGACCAGCTCGGATCCCGGGTCTGCCTCCTTTTACGTAGCATTTCACAGCACTTTTCTCCTCTGTGGCTCTATTTCCTTCCTCTTTTAAAGTCTCTTAAGACTTAAGAGTTCGTGATTCTCGTATGTAAACTATAATGGGTGTTGTCTCTTTCCTTTTGGATTTTTGTCTGATTATTTAAGAAATGCTTCGGAATAAACAGTGGCTTCCCTCTAAGTGGGCTTCCTAGGTGGTGCAGTGGTAAAACAAAAAAACCTGCCTACCAACACAAGAGATGCAGGGGACTAGGATCTGATCCCTGGGTCAGGAAGATCCCTTGGAGAAGGACATGGCAGCGCACTCCAGTATTCTTGCCTGGGAAATCCCTGGCAGGCTACGGTCCACAGGGTCTCAAAGAGTTGGACTCGATGGAGCAACCGAACGTGTGTGCCCTCTTAAGTAGGGCAAACACTCAGATAATACTCACGTGTTCCTCCAATGTTTTAGGAAGAATCTTCCTCCCTTTAGGCCACTGGAATGGAAGAGGAACTCCTTGGATAGCGTTCTGCAGAACTGCAGCAATGGGCCAAGGTGGGAGATGAGATCCTGGATGGCTTTATAGGAGCCAAAGTACATTCTGCCTTTGATAATCCCCTTCGAAATGAAAAAAGTGGCTCCCTCGAGTTTTTATATTTCCAGCTTTCATCTGCTCCTCACCCACAGGTGCTTTGCTCCTTGGCATGAGCAAATACCTTCAGGGAAAAGGAACCAGATGTCTTTTTTAATCTTTTTTCTTTTTTAATAGCGGAGGAGGCTTTTGTTCAAATAAAAATTGTACACAAAAGCTCAGTAAGTAAAACCCGCCCCAAGAGAGTGGAACTCTTTTGCTGGAAGCCCGTCCCCTCTTGCCCCTTCCAACCCTGCCACGCCTCCAGTCCTGCCATGCCTCCAGTCCATTCAAATTCTCTTCCGCTGGGGACCAGTTGTCAAAACTGTTGGCTGGTCTGTCCACGTCGCCTTCTTTTTTAAAGTAATTTGTGTTTATTTGTTTATTTTTGGCTGCACTGCATGCCGTGTGGGCTCTTCATTCCCCAGCCGGGGATGGAACCTGCGCCCCTGCAGTGAACGTGCAGTCTTAACCACTGGATCGCCAGGGAAGTCTCTCTCGTGTGAGGAAGTAGACACCCGTCATAGTCAGTTGCCCATGAGTGTAGAACCAGTGATCGGCAAAGTGGGGTGCCTGCCCAGTGTCTTAGTTCCTGCATCTCATTGCATGCTTAGTCATGCTGGGGTCCACCACGACGGAACGTGTGTGGTCATAGCCGGAGGGGGTGTCTATTCACTTGACTCCAAACATCTACCGCTCAGCCTTCAGGCATTCAGTTGACGTCACCTAGACACAGAAAGTTCCTGCAAGGCTGTGTGATGTCAGCTGCATTCTACACTGAAATTGTGTGCACACACGCTCAGTCGTGTCCAACTCTCAGTGACTCTGTGGACTGCAGCCCTTCAGGCTCCTCTGTCCATGGGATTTCCCAGGCAGGAGTACTGGAGTGGGGTGCCATCTCCTCCTCCAGGGGATCTTCCCGACCCAGGGATCAAACCCGTACCTGTTTTGCCTCCTGCATTGGCAGATGGGTTCTTTACCGCTAGCACCACCTTCAGGCTCCTCCACCATGTCTTTCTGTAGCTTGATAGCTCATTTCTTTTTCATTTCTGAATAATATTCCACAGCATGGATATACCATGGCTGGCTTTTCAATCACTTATTGAAGGGCATCGTGATTGCTTCTGGGTTTTAGTAGAAACTTTCTTGATTGTTTTCAAAGTTGGAATGAAATTTACAAGGAAAGGATACTACCTCTAGGTGGACTGCTGTGGTATTGTAATTTACATTGAGAATTTGTTTATTTTTATTATTTATTTATTTTAATTTCCTTTACATTATCATGTTGGTTTTGTATCTTCCATGGGTATACATGTGTCCCCCTTCCAGAAGCCCCCTCCCACCTCCCTCCTGATACATTGAGATTTCAATGTGAGTCATCAGTCCTCATCTAGGCTGCCCAGGTGGCACAGTGGTAAAGAACCCGCCTGCCCATCCAGGAGAGAGGAGACGCAGGTTCAATTCCTGGGTTGGGAAGATGCCCTAGAGGAGGAAATGGCAAACTGTTCCAGGATTCTTGCCTGGGAAATTCCATGGACAGAGGAGCCTGGAGTCACAAAGAGTCAGACACAACTGAGCACGCATGCACGCGCGCACACACACACACACACACACACACACACACACACACACACACACAACATGCACCCGTGCAAAGAGACACGGTCACGTTTGATATGATCCATGTCACAGGCTTAGTCTAGGTCGGCGTCATTTTAGGTCTCTGGTCAGGTTGTCACCGGGGCTGAGCAGTGAAGCCCTTCTAAGCCTTCTGTCCAGAGGTCCCCCTGAATGTACCTGGTCTCCCCACTCAGCGTGTTTTATAACCGGACTTCACTGAGGTTCTGGTTGGAGGGGAAGCAGATTGTTACCCTTCACCACATTTGTTTCTCAATGCCCATATTGCCTCTGCCTGCATAGTCCCCAGGATGGGAAACTCACTCCTTCAGCAAGTCGCTTTTCCCTTTTCAGGCCTTCCCTGGTGACTCAGATGGTAAAGAATCCGCCTGCGATGCAGGAGACCCAAGTTTGATCCCTGGGTCAGGAAGATCCCCCAGAGAAGGGAATGGCTACCCACTGCAGTATTCTTGCCTGGAGAATTCCATGGACAGAGGAGCCTGACGGGCTATAGTCCACGGGGTCGCAAAGAGTCAGACACAACTGAGCAACTAACAGACAGCTGTTTGTCAGTACATGCTTCCTCAGACTGCCCTCAGGTTTTCTCCTTCATCCCGTCCACTTTTACCTTCTAGAATAGCATAGTAAAATGGCTGGTTTTGCTCACCATGGGTACCGTTAACATCTAGCACAGTGCCTGGTTCTTAAAAATCTTAACAATAAATACTTACCAGATAGTCTCAAAACTAAACAAGTGGACGCCTGATAGTTGGACTGACCTTCATATATTTTAAATAGCCATTTCCTTAAGCTTCTCTTTTTCAAATAAAACACAAGTAATTTCTTCAACCTCTGTTTCATATAATGGGTTTCCCTGGTGGATCAGATGGTAAGGAATCTGCCTGCAATGTGGGAGACCCAGTTTTGATACCTGGGTTGGGAACTTCCCCTGGAGAAGGGAATGCCAACTCACTCCAGTATTCTAGCCTGGAGAACTCCATGGACAGAATAGCTGGATGGGGCTACAGCCAGTGGCCTCACAGAGTCAGACATGACTGAGCAACTAACACACACGTTTCATGTGCTACACTTTCCAGAGCTATCATATATTGGTTTTATTTTTATGGATATATTGTTTTTTTAAATAAATGTTCTTAAAAATTCACGCCCAGAACTGTTGTTTAGTTACCAAGTTGTGTCTGACTCCTGCAACCCCATGGACTGTTGTTTATTAGCTCCTCTGTCTGTGGGATTTCCCAGGCAAGAATACTGGAGTGGGCTGCCACTTCCTTCTCCAGAGGATCTCCCTGGCTCAGGGACTGAACCTGAGTCTCCTGCTTGCAGGAGTTCAGCTGGTAAAGAATCCACCTGCAATGCAAGAGACCCTGGGTTAGGAAGATCCCCTGAAGAAGGGAATGGCTACCCACTCCACTATTCTTGCCTGGAAAATTCCATGGACAGAGGAGGCTGGCAGGTTACAGTCCATGGGGTCGCAAAGAAGTCAGCAAGACTGAGCAACTTCCGCTTTCTTTAATTCCTGCTGGCAGGGAGATTCTTTACCAGTGAGCCGCTAGGGAAGCTCTAGCAGTCCTGGGAAATCTGGGACCATCTGTGATCTGGGCTTTGTGCTTCTGTGTTAGTTCTTGGTCAGCCCCATCCTAGTGCCCTTGAAAACAACCGTGTCTCTTTTTGATCAATTGCTGCCGAGTTCACAGTAAATAGGAAAGGCCTCAAGAAGTCTAAGCAAAGAAAATCACCCAAACTTAAAATTATATCTTATGAAGTTGAAAATATGGAAGTTATTTTTTTCTTAAAAATTTATATTCTACTTTTTATTGTCCTGATAATGAATAATTTTAAAATAGAATGTGTGAAGCTTCTAAAACAATTGGCCTTAAGAATGCCATACATGATATGGGAAACTGACAAGGCGAAGAGAAGTAAGAAAACAAAACCCCAAACAAATAAAAAGATGCCCAACCAAACCTAAAATGATTTCGCATACACTGACGTAGTGTGGAACAAAATAAATGAGTTTGTTGATGAAGGTGACATTTGTAAAGCATTCAGTCTGTGCCATTGAGTGTTCTGAGCTTCACACGAGTGAACTGATTTCATCCATCCGACAGCCCTACGGGAAGGCACACTTTTAATGAGAATTGTTTCGTCTGTGTGGTTAAAAAAGCACGTAACATAACATTTACCGTTTTAACTGTTTTTAAGTCTACAGTCGGTGGCTGTTTAGTCTCTCAGTCGTGTCTGACTCTGTGTGACCTCATGGACGGTCGCCCACACCAGGCGCCTCCGTCCCTGGGATTTCCCAGGCAAGAGTAGTGGAGTGGGTTTCCATTTCCTTCCCCAGGGGAATCTTCCCAACCCAGGGATCGAACCTCAGTCTCTTGCATTGTAGGCAGACTCTTTAGTGCTGAGCCACCGGGTAGTTTGGAGGGTTAGGTGTAGTCACGGTGTTTCAGAGCACATCTGCAGAACTATGTCATCTCTCGCGTCTGTGACTCTGTCCCCATTAAGCCCTCACTCCCCATTCTCCCTCCCGTCCCTGATAACCACTGTTAAACTATATACCCGGCTGCTGTAAATCCTCAAATAAGTGGAATCACGCAATAGTTGTCCTTCTGTGACTAACTTGTTTCACCAAGCATAGTGTCCACAAGGGGTTCCCTTGTAGCTCAGTTGGTAAGGAATCTGCCTGCAGTGCCGAAGACCTGGATTTGATCCCTGGGTTGAGACGATCCCCTCGAGCAGGGAAAGGCTACCCACTCCAGTATTCTGGCTGGGAGAATTCTGTGGACATATATAGTCCCTGGGGTCGCAAAGAGTCAGACACGACTGAGTGACTTTCACTTTCAATGTCCACAAGATTCATCTCTGTTACAGCTTGTGACACAGTTTCCTCCTTTTTAAAGGCTGAATAATATTCCATTATGTGTGTGTCGACCACATTTTCTCTATGCATTCGTTGATTGAGGGACGCTTGGGTTGTTTCCGCCTCTTGACCAACGAAAAAGGGTGCTATGAACGTGACTGTGCTGACGCCTCTTCAAGACTCGGAAAGGAGTCTTGTATTCTTTTGAGTAAATAACCCAGAGGTGGAATCACTGGATCATGTGGGTTTTTATTTTTATGTTTAATTTTTTCAGGAACCTCAATACTGTTTTCCAGAGCAGTTGCACCATTTAAAATTCCCACCAACAGTGTGCAAGGGTTCCAGTTTCTCTGTATCCTGGTCTCTATATCCCGTGTAGTCACCCTGATGGGTATGTAGGTGGATCTCATTGTGGTTTTTTGATTTGCATTTTTCTGATGACTAGTGATACCGAGCATCTTTTTGTGTGCTTGCTGGTCATTTCTACATGAAGAGTTGTCTTCAGTACACTCCCATTTTCGGAATAAGAGAGTAGAGGCAATCAAAGTTTAGTCAGTTTGTTCAAAGGAATATAGATAGTGAATTATGGAATCAGAATTTGAATCTCAACAGGCAGCCAGAGTCTTAACTTTCATCCATTGTGTTGTATCCCTCCCTTTGAGGGGAGAACTCAACTCTTTCAAGTATTTTTTCTGACCGCCTTTCTTCTATTGGGCTCACGTCTGGACTTTGAGCAGGAGGAGGAGGAGAGAGTCGTCCACTCCATCTCTCCCTCCATCCTTCCCTTCCTTCCTTTCTTTCAGTAGGTATCAACTTGTATTCCCAAGAGTCTGTTTGCATATACCAAGAGTCGGACACAACTGAGTGACCGAACTGATAGTGATCCTTGTATTCCACCTGGGTCAGCTGCTGTGTGCAGGGATGCTCCTTGGGGAATGGAAAGGTTCCCAGACTCTCTCCTGTGATCAAGAAAGTGACACACAGATGGCACAGGTTGGTCACGTGTCCGCACAGTTTTCCTTCCAAACTCAAAGTGCAAGAAGATGCAATGAATAATTATATTATTCATTCAGGGCTTCCCTGGTGGCTTGGTGGTGAATAATCTGCCTGCCAGTGCAGGAGATGTGGGTTCCATCCCTGACCCGGGAGGATTCCACGTGCCATGGGGTCACTCAGCCCGTGTGCACCACAGCTGCCCAGTCAAAACCAAACTAATAAATACATAAAATTATTAAAAAACAGTTATATTGACAACAGGCTAAACTTGAATTGCCTTTGACGAATGAGAATGTGTGATTCCCTTAGAGACAAGACACATATCATATGTCATAATATGATATGGATCATAAATGCTCAGAATAAAAGGGAAGGTTTAAAGCCTGCTAAAACCTCAGGAGATGAATTTCTTCAGTGGTGATGGTGATAGAGCGATGATTCAAGCAGAAGCCGTGGAAGCTGGGTTTCCACCACCAAGCACACCCTCTGGAACCGTCTGTGGGATTTTGTTTGCTGGCCTTGGGTCTGAAGCGCTTCCTGCTTGAGCGGTGGCAGGAGACAGGTAATACCAGGAGGGCTGAGGAGGGATAAGGGCTGCGGCTGCCAGCACAGGGGTGTCGGGGGTTTTTTACCTCTCTGTAGAGCCTGAGCTCTTCCAAATCAGGGGATGGAAAAGGCGTGGGAATCAGGTGTGCATATGGTCCTCCTGAGTCGTTCTAGTATTCCGGGGGATTTACGTGGACTTTGTCCAAAGGAAAGGAAAGTAGTGAAACCAGGGTCAAAACTGGGACTGTGCCATCCCTTAAAAAGGATGAGAAAGCTATAAAAGGCTTCCCAGGATGTTAGTTACTTTGTCTCTGCTGAAAATGACATATATAGCAGCAACAGAATGTTAGGTTACCACTAAAAGCAAAATTTCCCCCAATGCGCTTTAAA
This sequence comes from Antilocapra americana, assembly GCA_007570785.1. Classification (NCBI taxonomy): domain Eukaryota; kingdom Metazoa; phylum Chordata; class Mammalia; order Artiodactyla; family Antilocapridae; genus Antilocapra; species Antilocapra americana. The sequence goes on along the minus strand of ML664172.1, from coordinate 8,241,038 downwards.
GAGACTAGACATGTAGGCGTTTAGTGTTACTGATTCTTCCTGATGCCATTTTTTTTCCCCCTGAAACCAAATTTTCTGTGACTCATAAGAACTCTCCTTCTCTCTCTCTGTCTCTCAAGTGTGCAAAGATGTGAAACCCTCACTTGGCCTCTGAAATGCTCAACCAGAGACAGCCTGGGTGGGAAACATTGTAGGGAAGGGGGCGGCTGGAAGGCGCTGAACCTAGTTCCTGGAGGGCAGGAGGCGTCAGAATTGAGGGAGGTGGTGCCCCGGAAGTGGCGCATGTTGGTTACTCACCTGAAACGGTGTGGATGTACCAGTGGGTGTTCCCTGGTCTCTGCCAAAGCTGCATGCAGCCCCGGTGACAAGAGCTTTCCTTTGAATTCAGTGATCGCGGGTGCTTGGCGTTCTATAAACTGGAGGGGGTAACCCCTTAGCTTCATCTTTTGTTTTTACTTTTCTTCTCTTTTCTCTTTCTCCTTCCCTCCCTCCCTGCCTGCCTTCCTCCTCTCTCTCCCCCTCCACCCCTCTTTGTTGTATTTGTTTACTTTTTTTTTTTTGCTTTCTTTCTTCTGATTGCTTCTCAGTCTAACTGTACTTATTCCTTGGAGTACATGGTGAATAACAGCTTTTGGATTGCACATCCTTATAAGGGTCCAGATTCCTTGTATGTTGCCAAGTGAGCTTACTGAAGAAGGAAGTACTGTTTCTTCACAGTACTTCACAGCTGTTTCTTAAAGCTCCCTCTTTCCATGTGTGATCCTAGGAAATCTTGAAGGTTTGTAACTTTGTGCCAAAAAACATTTACAAAGTGATTTTCAACTTGTGCAGAGATGGCTTGTGGTCAGTCCTCATCCTTCCCTTCTTCCTCGCTAACAGAACTTCTGAACGTTAACCTGCATGCCCAGCATGAGGCTCACATCTCCCAGCTTCCTTTGCAGCTGAGTGCAGCCATGTGACTGTGTTTTGGACAGTGGCACGTGAGCAAGAGAGCTGGGTGAAGCTTATAGGAAGTTTACCTTCCAGGTGGAATCTTTAAAGGGAAAGGTGTGCCCTTCTCCGTTGCTTTCTTCACTGTAGCTGCTGGATGGCTGATGTGATGACTGGGCTTGGAGCAGCTGTTTTGTTATAAAAAGTAAGCTGTGCATTGAGGTAGTAGAACCTCAAAACAGAAGGAATTGGGTCCACGATACACATAACAGCCTTTGTCTGTTTTGATATGATTTAAGTATTGACCATCTAAAGACTCTTGAGAGTCCCCGGGGCTGCAGGGAAATCAAGCCAGTCCATCCTAAAGAAAATCAACCCCGAATGTTCATTGGAAGCACTGATGCTGAAGCTGAAGCTCCAATACTTTGGCCGCTTGACGCAAAGAGCTGACTCATTGGAAGAGACCCTGATGCTGGGAAAGACTGAGGGCAGGAGGAGAAGGGGACGACAAAGGATAAGACGGTTGGATGGCCTCATTGACTCAATGGACATGAGTTTGGGCAAGTTCCGGGAGATAGTGAAGGACAAGGAAGCCTGGCGTTGTGCGTTGGGGTTGCAAGGAGTCAGACATGACTGAGCGACTGAACACCAAGCCACTATTTAAAAAGCTATGTTACAAAATCCACCATGGTCACCATTTTTAAATGTGCAATTCAGTGGTTTGAAGAATACTCACACTGGTATGTAAACATGACCAGTGTGCATTTCCAGGACTTTTTGTATCATCATGAATAGAAACTCTGTACCTATTAATCTAGCTCCCTTAGCTCACCTGAGAGAATATCATAGGCTGTGTGGCTTAAGCAACATATATTTCTTACAGTTCTGGGATCTGGGAAGTCCAACATCAGGGTCCAGCACAGTCAGGTTCCGGTGAGATCCCTCTTCCTGCTGGAGACAGCTGCCTTCCTGCTATGCCCTCACATGGAAGAAAGAGAGAGAAACTTTCTTGTCTCTTCAATGTCCCAGTCATTGAAGGTGACTCCCCCTGACCTCTGAAAGGCCCCCATCTCCCAAATACCATCACGTTGGCAGTTAGGGCTTCAACATGCGAATTTTAGGTGAGCGCAAACGTTCAGTCCATAGAACACCTCATTCCTCTATGCCCCCAGCCCCGGTGACCTCTGTCCTACTTTTTGTCTGTATGAATTTGACTACTCTGGGGGCCTTGCATAGGTGAAGGTGAAAGTGTTACTTGCTCAATCCTGTCTGACTCTGCCATCCCTTGAAATGTAGCCTGCCAGGAATTCCTCGGTCCATGGGATTTCGCAGGCCAAGAATACTGGAGTGGATTGCCGTTCCCTCTTCCAGGGATCTTCCCAACCGAGGAATCGAATCCAGGTCTCCTGCAGTGCAGGCAGTTTCTTTACCATCTGAGCCACGTGGGAAGCCCCTGTATAAGTGGAATGATACAATATTTGTCTGTTTGTGTCTGTCCTCTTTGATTTAGCATAATGTCTTCAAGACTCATCCATATTGCAGCATGTTCAGAATTTAATTTTTTAAAGGCTGAATAATACAGAATTTTATTTACACTTAACTTTCTGAGGAACTGCCATATACTCTTCCACAGTATTCACATCAGTAATGCCCAAGAACTCCAATTTCTTCACAATCTCACCAGCTCTATTTTCTGGTATTTTGATAGGAGCCATCCTAATGGGTGTGAAGTGGTCTGTAGGTGTGGCCTGGATTTACAGCTCATTAATGATTGGTGATGTTGAACACCTCTTCATGAGCTTATTGACTAGTCTGCATCTCTTACCGGAGAACTGTCTGTTCAAGTCGTTTGCCCATTTTTAAACTGAGTTGCCTTTTTTTGACAAGTCACCATTTTCCTTAGTGTTACCTCTGCCGCTTAGAACTGAGGTGAATCCTACCTGATACACTGATCTGTTGCTCTGCTTGTGATGAGAAACTCCTGGGAGGGGAGGTCACAGGGTCCTGGAGGTCAGTTACCATAGCCTCTGGTCCAGGGCTGAGAGAATGGGTGCTTCGCCTCAGGTTCCCTGTAGGGATGGGGGACACTTAGGTTTCCTTCCTTCTATTCTAAGGGTTTACACATCACTGTCCCACTGAAGGGGTCCACAAGCAGGCCTCTCTGAGCTGCATATCCTAGTCTCAGGGCTGCAGGACACTGAACTGTGCAGTCAGCACAAGGGACGTCACTAGTGAACAGTAAATGCTTTCCTGCCTAAAAGCAGACCATGTCTAGGCATCAGGAACATAGCAGCATGTGCTCTGAAAATCAGTCGTGTCTGACTGTGACCCCTGGACCCCGCCAGGCTCCTCTGTCCATGGGATTTCCCAGGTAAGAATACTGGAGGGGGATGCCATTTCCTCTTCCAGGGCATCTTCCTGACCCAGGGATTGAACCCACCACATCTCCTGCATTGGCAGGCAGATTCTTTACCACTAGTGCCATCTGGGAAACCCAATAATAGTGATATAAATCACAATAATATTAATGATAATATTAATTAGTTTAGGATATTTTGGTGGGGGGGGCACACTTTGGAGGACTCTAGTTATTCATAAGAAAAAGCTATGTATTATTGGTCTCTTTATCTCTTGATAAAAGAGAAAACAGTTACTAATGCAGTTATCATGAGCAGTGATTTTTATGAGAAATTGTGTAAAAATGTTCACTTTAGATTTTTCACAGAACTAGGAAAAAAATTTCACAATTCATGTGGAAACACAAAAGACCCAGAATAGCCCAACCAAACCAAAATTGAAAAAGCCACGTGTACCCCAATGTTCACTGCAGCACTATTTACAACAGCTAGAACATGGAAGCACCCTAGATGTCCATCGACAGGTGAATGGGTAAAGAAACTGTGATTATATATATACAATGGAATACTGCTCAGCCAAAGAAAGGAATGCATTTGAGTCAGTTCTAATGAGGTGGACTAACCTAGAGCCTGCTATACAGAGTGAAGTAAGTCGGAAAGAGAGGGTGGTGGTGATGCCATCCAGCCATCTCCTCCTCTGTCTTCCCCTTCTCCTCCTGCCCCCAATCCTTCCCAGCATCAGGGTCTTTTCCAATGAGTCAGCTCTTCGCATCAAGTGGCCAAAGTATTGGAGTTACAGCTTCAAAATCAGTGCTACCAATGAACACCCAGGACTGATCTCCTTTAGGATGGACTGGTTGGATCTTCTTGTAGTCCAAGGGACTCTCAAGAGTCTTCTCCAACACCACAGTCCAAAAGCATCAATTCTTTGGCACTCAGCTTTCTTTAGAGTCCAACTCTCACATCCATACATGACCACTGAAAAAACCATAGTCTTGACTAGATGGACCTTTGTTGACAAGGTAATGTCTCTGCTTTTTAATATGCTGTCTAGGTTGGTCATACCTTTCCTTCCAAGGAGTAAGTATCTTTTAATTTCATGGCTGCAGTCACCGTCTGCAGTGATTTTGGTTCCAGACTCTTCTATGCATATTTGTATGAAGATATGCAATACATTGTAAAAACATTGCATCCCTTCTTTGCTTAGTAATATTATGATATTAATGGGCTTCCCAGGTGGCTCAGTGGTAAAGAATCTACCTGCCAATCCAGGAAACGAAGAGACATGGGTTCGATCCCTGGGTTGGAAAGATCCCCTGGAGGAGGAAGTGGCAACCCACCCCAGGATTCTTGCCTGGAGAATTCCATGCACAGAGGGGCCTGGCCCGCCAGGTGGGGGGGTCAATGGGGTCACAAAGAGTTGGACACGATTGAGCATGCACACCTTTCCCAGTGACTTAAATGTTTTTCGCCATTCTCCGTTGATTACGGCTCTGAAACTGAAGGCGTTTGGCCTACGAGTGGTCATACCAACGTCGCATAGCTGGCTGCTGGCAGAGCTCAGAGTCAAACCCAGGTTGTTACATGAAGATGGAGGGAAACAGGTACTCTAGGAGGACCCGTGGAAGTGCTGGTTTACCAAGATGGCCAGGGGTCAAGGATGGCAGCTCAGAAGAGCCACTGTGTGCGTGATGTCTCAAGGGTGAACATGAGTCAGCTGGACTGAGGAGGGAGGAAGTTTCCAGGAAGCGTGCCAAAGCATGCCGCCTGGTGCTCCTCTGGAGACAGTCAGGGATTCACCGAGGCTGGACCATCGGATGGATGGTGAGGAGTGGCCAGAGGTGACCCAGAGGTAGGAGTGAGAACCTTCAAGTCCCATGATTGGCTTAGCTCGGAGCTTTGCTCTAAGTCTTCAAACATAGCCTGAAGGATGAAGCAAGCTGAGGTTATTTAATAAATAGTTATACTCTTCAAAATGCAAAGCATCTCAAGAATGTTTTTATTTGATGTGTGATGACTGTGACTCTGAGAGCTTTAGAACTTCTGTTGTGAAAAAATTTGCTAGGAAAGAAGTGGCTCCCTTGAACTGTATTTTAGTCAAGATAGAGCCTGTATGTCCTTTAAGAAATCGAAATGCTGAATGTTAGGAGTTGCCTCGTTTCATCGTGGCAGGTTTTTGTGCGTGTCACAGTCAAAGGGGCCCAAGTGTACAGACTCATTTCCAGTTCCGTTCCTCCAGGACGGATGATCACCTACACCTTAGTTATAGGTTTGCTGTCAGTGTAAAGCAACGTGTGTGCTTCATCTGTGTGGGGAGGATCACATCTGAGTCTAGGGCCTTCCTTTTCTGCTGCAGTGACACATGCGTGAAAGCTCTGTCGCACTGTGATGCTGCAAAACATGCTATTATTGCACAGGTGATGAAACCCGACACTGCCCGCCAAGTGAAGAGGCAAGGGAATCGTAAGATTTCAGAGATAATGTGTAAGGATCTTGCATTTGTCCGGTCTTCTCACTGCAAGAGAGATGCATCAGTGTTTATTTGCTTTCTCTTTACTTCATGCAAACTCTGTGGTGTGTGTGTGTGTGTATGTATGTGTGTATTTGTCTGTGTATGTGTGTGTGTGTGAGCTATTTGATATTGGAAGAGACCTAGGAAGCCTTTCATTCAGGAAGGGCAGAGTCTCAGGCTCCTAGACGTTATCCAGCCTTCAGTCTCCTCCACTGATTTGGGGAATGCAATGAGGAATGCTCTTTGGTGAGTTACACTGACTGTGGAGAGTGAAAAGCCCAGGCAGGTTATGGTCAGAGGGAGAGCGTATCCTGGCTCCCCTGGTGGCTCAGCGGGTTAAGAATCCGCCCGCACTGCAGGAGCGGAGAAGGCGATGGCAGCCCACTCCAGTCCTCTGGCCTGGGAAATCCCATGGATGGAGGAGCCTGGTGGGCTGCAGTCCATGGGGTCACGAAGAGTGGGACACGACTGAGTGACTTCCCTTTCACTTTTCACTTTCCTGCATTGGAGAAGGAAATGGCAACCCACTCCAGTGTTCTTGCCTGGAGAATCCCAGGGACTGGGGAGCCTAACGGGCTACAGTCCATGGGTCGCAAACAGTCAGACGTGACCAGCTGACTAAGCACAGCACAGGGTGCCTCCTGAACGGAAGGGCTGTGGCAGGTGTGTCCTGGTGCAGTGGATCTGAGGCGGTGACAGCGTGGGCTCCCCACCCTTCCTGCAGGAGGCTCGGTACACCTGGGGGCTACACCTGAGCAGTGCATGTGACCCAGAGCCCCACAGGTCAGCTGGGTCAGCCTGCCTTCCAGAGCAGTCGCTTACTTGTCTACCCGCAGATTCAAGGTGGTCTGTGGCCTCTGTGCATTTGAAAGTTTGCGGCTGTGAACTGTGAACGACACCGGGATTCTTGGCCTTTCAAGGAAAAGAGTTCAATCCAGGGCCAGTGACGAGGCTTGATCACTCAGAGCTTTTGTGTAATAAAGTTTTCTTAAAGTATAAAAGAGATAGAGAAAGTTTCTGACACAGGCATCAGAAGAGGGCAGAAAGAGTGCCCCCCTGCTAGACTTTAGCAGCATGTTTTATATCTAATTCTGTGGACTCTGAAGTCCGTGGGGTCGCAAAGAGTCGGACAGGACTGAGCAACTTTCATTTCACTTCACTTATATACCTATCAGCAAGCTGTTAATCAGGGAAAGGAGATGTCTCAAAACTCAGAGTGGCACCAGGCCCCTCACCCACAGCATGCATTTTGAGATGACATCAGCATCTCATATCACTGGGATGGTGAGTCATCCCGGGCCACAAAACGGTTGACATGAAGCTTGAAAAAAGGCAGGTTTTCAAGCAAATACATAGTCTCATTAACATAGCTTAAGAGAACATGTCCATGAGTAAAACACACCCGATTTGTTGAGCCATTATCGGTTCTGAGTCTTAGGTGGAACCGACTTGAAGAAAGAGTCTAACAGAAATACATAGTTCATTAACATAGCTTAAGGAAAACATTTCCATAAGAAAAAATGCATTGGTTAGCTCAAGGGTTGAAAAAAGTTAAGTTCAGGTATCATCATGGCAACACAGAATTTTAAAAGAAAACAAAGAAACTGAAGTTTCTCAATTGTGTTCGACTCTTTGGGACCCCCTGGACTGTAGCCCACCAGGCTCCTCCGTCCTTGGGACTTTTCAGGCAAGAATACTGGAGTGAGTAGCCTTTCCCTTCTCCAGGGGATCTTCCCAACTCAGGGATCGAACCCAGGTCTCCTGCATTGTAGGCAGACGCTTTACCGTCTGAGCCACCTCCTTTTAATTTTGTATAAAGAAGGGGGAAAAATAAACACTCTGACACTTAATCCTCATGCCAATTAAGAGAGAGAAAAAAAACATGTGATACCTGCAGCCTATTTCCTCTGCTTGGGGACCCCTCGCTTTCCTGCCTGTTACCCTCTCATTTCCCTCTTTGCTTTTAGGAGAATTATGTTGACTAGGGAAAGGGGTGCTGTTCTCGTCCTGTAACTGCTCCTGCTGTTAAGGGGCATCGTCCCTAAATTGGTGAGGCATCGTATTCTCCTAACGCCATCCTGCCTGTTACCCTCTCGCATTCCCCAGTCTTTTGTACTCTGAGCAGACTGGATGTCAGCCCACCCAAGGCCTGGGTCGTCTCGTGTTCTTCGTTCTTCGTCGTACGTAAGCAACTCTGCTGGCTCATAAATCTTGTAATTGTCTGTTGAGCTGAGCTGCCGCTGTGACTCATGTAAGAATCGTTCCTCAGGGCAGGTTTTCCCGTCCCGGGAGAGGCTCCGGTCGGGAGTGGGTGAAAACAACCCAGGGGACGTCTGGAAGTTCTGAGGGTGCACATGGACCATTTCATTGTCTGTCCTTGGGCTGGCTTTGCATGGCTCCCTGGAGCATTCTCAGGCTTGAGGGCCTGGCATCTGTGAGGTAGACTGATGCTTTTGAATTGGGGTTCGGAGAAGACTCTTGAGAGTCCTTCAAACTACATGGAGATCAAACCAGTCTATGCTGAATATTCATTAGAAGGTTTGATGCTGAAGCTGAAGCTCCAGTACTTTGACCCCTTGATGTGAAGAGATGACGCACTGGAAAAGACTCTGATGCTGGGAAAGATTGGAGCAAAAGGAGAAGACGGTAGCAGAGGATAAGATGGTTAGATAGCATCACCAACTCAATGGACACGAGTTTGAGCAAACTCTGGGAGATAGTGGAGGACAGAGTGGCCTGGCATACTGTAGCCCATGGGGTTGCAAAGAGTCAGGCATAACTTAGTAACTGAACAACAACAGCTCTACCTTGGGGGAAATATTTACTGGGGGTGATAAGTTTCATTTATGTATCAGTTAGCTTTTGCTGCAGTAAAAGATAGCCCTAAAACTCTCAATGGCCTCTCACAACAGATAATTATTTCCGACTCAGAAGACTTCAGGTCAGACATGGCTTTACTGGGCTCTGTTTTGGGTCCCAGATGGAAGGGGCGGAAGCTGATGGTGGAGCCGAAAATCCTGTGATTCCTCTCAGAGGTGCCCCATGGGACGGGCACCCTTTCACTTTTGCCCACATTTATTGGTCGAAGCAAAATGCACTGGCAAGACCAAAATGAAGGGGGAGGTGAGTGTCCTATGCCCACACGAAGGCCAGGGCAGGTCGCAGACGGAGTGCAGGGCTGCGTTACCCTGTTACAGGAGGGACGGAGGATGAGTTGGGAAAGTCATCACAGTAATCTCCCATAATTCCTTTGCCACAGACGCGGTCAGTCTCCCTGAGTGGCCTCACCCTGTCCCTCTGGACTTCCAGCAGCACTCGTGGGCCAGTAACTCCCAAACATCTCCATCCCCGTTGAGCCCCCCTTACCCTCAAATTCCTGTATCCAGCTGTTGGCGTGACATCTCACTCAGATTCCTAGGGGGCGTCTTTGAGATTGTTCCTACAGTCGCGTGTGTTCTTTTTGAGAAAATTGTTTTTCTTTTCTCTCTTTTGACAGTGATTTTACTGACTTGTGTATGTGTGGCCGTGATGGGTCTCCACTGCTGCACAGGCTTTTCTCTCATTGTGGTGCAGGGACTGCTCATTGCAGGGGCTTCTCTTGCTGTGGCACGTGGGCCCTGGGCTGTGTACACGTCTGTAGCTGCAGCAGGCGGGCTCTAGAGCGCAGGCTCAGAGGTTACGGCCCACGGGCTCAGCTGCTCTGCAGCATGTGGGGTCTTCCCGGACCGGGGGTTGAACCTGTGTCTCCCACACTGGCAGGTAGATTCTTTACCACTGAGCCACCGGGATGCCCTGTGCTCTTCTATTAAATGATGAAGACCCTGGTGTTATCCTCCGTTCTCTCCCCAGAGGCCAGGGGTGAAGTGTCCTAGACGGTGTCTAAGGTCCTTCCTTGTTTTTGAACCGTGGTGTTGGGGAAGACTCCTGAGAGTCCCTTGGACTGCAAGGAGATCCAACCAGTCCATCCTAAAGGAGATCAGCCCTGACTATTCATTGGAAGGACTGATGCTGAAGCTGAACCTCTAATACTTTGGCCACCTGATGTGAAGAGCTGACTCATTGGAAAAGACCCTGATGATGGGAAAGATTGAGGGCAGGTGGAGAAGGGGGTGACAGAGGATGAGATGGTTGGATGGCATCACCGGCTTGATGGACATCGGTTTGGGTAAACTCCTGGAGTTGGTGATGGACAGGGAGGCCTGGAGTGCTACAATGGGGTCTCAAAGAGTCAGACATGACTGAGCTGGTGAACTGAACTGAACGGAAGGTCCTTCCACCTGGACAAGTCTGTGTGTTGGTGACTATGTGGGAGTGGCTTCTAAGGGGCTTCTACTTTCCGAGCTCCTCAGACCAAATGTACCAGCCCACCCCCTGCACAGCCCCCTGCTGAGCCACATCTGCAGTGGGAAGCTCCATTTAGCCCTAGACTGAGGGGCAGGTAAAGTCCTGTCCTTGGATAAAAGTTAATGGTGGCGTTCATATTCAAGTCCACATTTTTCTGTCTCCTAAATCCATGCTTTTTTCCACTGCACAGGAGTCGTTGACAAAGTCTGCTGCTGTGGCATTCTTAAAATCTTAGCGATGAGAACATTTTCATGGCTCAGAATCTCTTTATTTTTTAATTTTTTGAAAGTGTCTGTTTCTTACACATGAAACAATGTGACCTGTGTTTGAAAAATAAATAAAACCAGTGTTCTCTTTCATCAGTCATTTTCAAATTCCCGTATTGTTTCTCCCTAAGCCGACAAGCTGGCTGCAGGGCTGCAGAAGGCACTGGGGATTTTGTGGCCAGAAGTCAGAGGTTCGTTTGGCTATTCCACATGGCCAGGAGAGTCAACTTGGCATGGCTCTGAGTCCTTGGAGTAATGATCGGGAACAAAAGAACAGGTCATAGCTTTTCAGCTGCACAGCCTCTCCAACCCACAAACCAAACCAAACCCACAACCGACCACATAAAACCCGACCAACCCAAACAGCCAAATAACAGAAGATCCTTGCCGAAGACACCCGATCATGTGGAAGGAATATAATCCTGATTTATGGAGTCTCTTTATCTAACACTTAAAATGCTGATTTGGAGAGGGAACCCAGCCCAGATACCTCAGCAGAACGAGGCTCTACTGCTTGGCCAGCGTTCTGCGGGTTGTCAATGGTCTCTTCACGTATTTTCCCATTCAAGTGTAAAGTTTTTTGAGTTGAAATAACAGTGAGCATATTCAAAAAATCATGCCCAGACTGCAAACTTTATCAAGTATCTCCTTTCCTTTTGGGATTGATTCAGGCAATCAAGACCGTAACCTACATATTTTTCTTCCTTTTCTGTTTATGTTGGTCTTCTCATAATAGCTGAGATGAATTACATCCCAGGGTAAAATTAATGCTCACAGCACTGGGAAGCGGTGGCAATGATGCTACGCAAAGCCAGCGTACTGTGAATTCACGGCCACGGCAGAGCGCTGAGAGGGGGCGATGGCTTGACTTGCTAATCCATGAAGTCGTAAGGCTGGTGATAAATTCTGGCCCCCCAGACTGTGTCAGGTGGTGTGGATTGAAGTATACTTGATTCACCCAGTGCATCGTGAGGGGCCTCATGTGCTGTCCCCGTGAGTTAGAATCTCGGAGAAGTGATGCTCTGAGGTTTGCTGGGAGAGCTCGTGCGCCGTTTTGTTCCTTTCCGTGAAAGATGGAGGACTATAGGGACCTGTGAGGCCAGGGGGTGTGGTAGGCTGGGGTTGCAGGGAGGCTCAGCGACAGAGGGGGAGGAACGGGGACAAAAAGGAGGAGGGGAGGTGGAGAAGGAGGACATATCACATCTCGGACAAGACGTACCCAAGGCTCCTCACTGGTTCTCTGGATCCCAGGTCTTGGACCACAGTTCCAGACCCCACTGGCTCATGAAGCTGGCATCCTTGAAATCCTGTCAGCTCAGCATCCAGACTGCCTTGGGTTTGAGGAAGAGAGAGGATCTGCCGCTGGAGTGGGTCACTGGCACCGTCTTGGTGAGTCCAGCGCATGGATGGCAGCGGCGCCCCGTGGATCTGGCTGGATTGGAGAGACCTGGTGGACACCTGGCGGACACGCTGGTCTTCCCACATGACCCGGCTTCACACGGCCCTTTTCCATGACATCCGCTACATGTTTCTGGTTCCTCTTCAGTTTGTCCCTTAGGCACCAGCTTTGATGGATGATGGAACTCAGAACTGGGTTCCAGTCCCTTAACACACAGAGCCACTCACTTTGTGGTCCCCACAGTCCAGGGGGCTTGGGATACCTTTATTCTCCTCCCATCCGCCAGTGAAACTGGGGTGCAGAGTGGTGAGTTGATGGGTGCCGTGCTGCTAAGGGGTGCTGGAGGGAGCTGGGGACACCCCTCAGTGACATCCCCACGTGCTCTGTCCCCTGTCTTGGGGCCGAGGCCCTGCTCTTTTGGTTCAGGAGGCGCTGCTGACTGGTCCCGACTGTCCCGGTGTTGTGGGCGAGATGGAGCTGTTACCGTGTCCTGGTGACAGAGGGCTGTGCCACCAGCAGGCATGGCCCTTGTCCAGCAGTCTTCTGAAGGGCTCAGGATTACCTGTTTTGATTTTTTTGAGTTATGATGTTTTAAAGTTTAAAACCATTTTTATTCCTTTCCTTTTTTTTTTCCAAGTAAGGTAATTTGATCATTTGTGCTAACTTTAGTTATGGCGATTTAAAATGTTGCCAACCAAGCTTCTGGCTTTTGGGGCCAAAGAATGTCTTTGAGGTTCAACCTGATCTTAGTTTATGATGATCGCTCTGTGTTACTTTTTCATTGCCAATTGTGATTTCCAAGGGGGCTGTATATAAATGTCTACAATTTATATATCCTGATGTTGGCTCTTTCCACTCCTGTCACCTCCTGAATGAGTCTCTTTATTCTAAGCTGCTCTTTCAGCCCTGGCTTTGCACAGGTTCTGAGGCCACTTTCCCTCTTGAAAGCGTTTTCCATGATGGAGGCTTACTTCAGCGTGGCTTCCGACTCCTGTGGGGCTGGGAGCTGGGTTGTTGCAGCTGGTTCTGCCAGTTTCCCACCCATTGGCTTTGCCCTGATTGTCTGTGTCCTCTTGCTTTCCAATCTGACTGCTGATGGTCTGGGAGCTCCCCACCCCACCCCATCCTCCCATAAGATGAGCAGAGGTTGTACCTGGCACATGTGGCCTTATCCCATGCCTCCTTCATCCCTTCAACCACTGCTCGAGGCTGCCCCCCCCCAGGTGCTCCCCTAGGCTGTCCTCCCACCCAGTTGCTGCTGCTGGCTGACTCAGGACCACTAAATGCTCCCCTCTCTGCCTGCTGTCACCTGTGAGAGCATCTCTACCAGGAAAATAGGGTCTCCCTTGCCTCTCTGCTCTGAAGACGGATTCTTCCTGGGGCTTCATCAGCAGCAGACTCCCAACAAACCATTTGGGAGACAAAGGACTTCAGTTTCAGTCTGAACATGCCACATCAAGTGTTTATGGTGAAATGGAAATCATACAGAAGCTGAAGGAAATCTCCATACCACCTCCGTGAAAACAGAAACATTATCATACAGCAAGTCGCCGTAGGGAACAGAAATGAGTTCAGAGCTTAATACCGTCTCCCCTGGTCAGTGAATGACATGAGCTGAAGAGGTCAGAAAGGAACTGGAGCAGACAGCATGCCCCACTATACTTAGGTCTTCTTTAAAAACTCCATCAAGACCATTTAAAACAAAGCCAGAGGGATATGTTGCAAGACAGCTCTAAATCTGTTCAATAAAGTGTTCTCGTAAATGTCAGCGGGGGCCGATGGTCTTTGGAGAACTCACTGCCTTGGGCAGGCAGTCCACCTGCCCTTTCCGTTTGGCTTGGCGCGGGCGGGCAGAGGCCGAACGCGGGACTGTTGGCAGGTCTGCTGTGGCTGGAAGAAGGGGCTGGAAGGGAGCAGGTGCTCTGTGCCTGAGGTGTGTTCCCGAGTTTCCCCTTGAACAGCTCCTTCCTGAGGAATTTTTCATTAAATCTCTTTATTTAAGACGTATTTGCAGTTAACATGAGTCTTAGAATTGGAAGAACCTTGAAGCCGTCTCTGCCAGAATCCAAGAGGGGAAAAGACGACGTTTACCCAGCACACAGCACTGTTACTGAATGCGGCTCTCATCCCCTGGTGCTGTCTGTTTGGAAGCCGGGTTTGTGTAAGCAGAATGTGATCAGACCCCTTAGGCCTCTTGGCTAGGAATCCAGGCAGGTTATCTGATGATACGCTGTCTCTCTTCAGTATATTCTGACGGATGGATCAGCCTTGGGTTTGTCCATATCTCCTTGTTTCCTATGAAACTCTTCCTGGAAATTTCTTGGTTTTCTGAATCTTTTGGCTCCAAGAACATTTCAGAAATGGATATATATGTTGATATGAATGTAGACGCACAGAGGCAGTGGGAAAGCACCGTCCTTACTCAGTGTGGCCTAGAGCTGATTGTGATCAGATCTTAAACATCTCCCTTCCCTGATCTGATATTCATCAAAACATTTTTTTTTTTTTCCTGATTCCCAGTTCAAATTTATGCCGGATGACTAAGAGGTGGAAAATAGCAGAGGGCCTGAAGGTTAGTGAGTTTCCCAGGTAGCTCCATGGTAGAGAATCTTCCTGCCAGTGCAGGAGGCCCAGGAGACACAGGTTTAATCCCTGGGCTGGGAAGAGCCCCTGGAGGAGGGCATGGCACCCCACTCCAGTCCTCTTGCCTGGAGGAGTCCACGGACAGAGGAGCCTGGCGGGCTGCAGTCCATGGGGTCGCCAGCAGTCAGACAGACTGAGGGCACACACACACGGAGTGATAATAATCAACTTTGAGTTGATTCACTTAATGCCTCTTAGTGCCCGCAGGCCAGGTGTTCTGCTACACACTCGGGCACCCACAGTGAACAATGGGCATCACTCTGGGGCTGGATCAGTGGCGAACTGATGCTGGCTGGCTCTTACCATGCGTGAAAGCTAACAGTATGCTTATCTTCCCAAGTCTGCTCACTGACATCATGTTGGTAGCCAGAAGTTGGCCCCAGTTGGGAGTATGTGCACCGTGGGAATTGGTAATGGCTCCCAATGGGGGCTTTTTTCCCTGAGAAACAAGCAGCACTTTCACCAGCGCATCCTTGCCTCGAACTTACATCCTGATTATCAGCCATCATGTGCTATGAGTATTATTACAGGCAGACCTCATTTTATTGCACTTCATTATTTTTTTCCTCCCTGCTTCGCACATATTGTGTTTTTTTGTTTGTTTGTGTCGCAGATTGAACGTTTGTGGCAGCTCAGGTTTGAGCGAGTCTTTCGGGGCCATTTTTTTCAGTAGCGTTTGTTCACTTCGTGTCTCCGTGTTGCGTTTTGGTAATTCTTGCAGCATTGAGGACTTTTTTAAATTTTTATTGTGATATTTGTCATGGTGATCAGTGAGCTTCGGTGGTCCCATTGAAATTGCTTAAGAGCCACAGGAGCTGCTCGTGTGAGACGATGGACCTAATGGAGGCGTGTGTTCTGACTGCTGCATGGGTCTGCGGTTCTCCTCGCCCAGCCGCCTTGCTCCTTGAGGCACAATGAAACAACAGTGCTGAAATGAAGCCCCTCCAGTGGAGCTCGTGGTAAGGAACCTGCCTGCTGGTGCAGGAAACACGAGACACAGGTTCGATCCCTGGGTTTGGAAGATCCCCCGGAGGAAGAGATGGCAACCTACTCTGTATTTTTGCCTGCGACATCCCATGGTCAGAGGAGCCTGGCGCATTACAGTCCGTGGGGTCACAAAAGAGTCAGACAGGACTAAGCGACTTAGCACCCACAGTAACCCCACAGTGGCCTCCAAGTGATCAGAGGAAGGAGCTGTGAGATCAGTCCAAGTGATCTGTCAGGAGCCATGAACACTGAGGCCAGACTCTCCACCAGCAAAATCTATGCCTCGCTGAATACTAAAATGTAGCACTTTTAGCAATAAATGTTTCTAAATTAAGGTGTGCACGTTTTTTAGGTGTCACGCTGTTGCACAGTTAAAAGACCACAGTCTCATGTAAGCATGACTTTATATGCACAGAGTGACTCCAAAATTCATGTAACCCACTTGATTGTGGTGTCTGGAACCAAACTCTCAATCTCTCTGAGGTGTGCCTGTATTTAATACCATTATTATTATTTACATATATAAGCCATTTATTTACCTGGTTTTCTGCATGTCGGATGCCTTACTGGCCTTGTCTCTGTATCTTTACAGCTCCCTGTGCGATGGTTTCTGTTGACTAGAAGCCTGAGGCTTGGTGATGTTAGGAGTTTAACTGTGTGTCTGCACTCAAGCGTGTGCTCAGTCGTGTCTGACTCTCTCTCTTTTTTTTTGGTTTTGCCATGCATTGACATGAATCCGCCATGGGTGTACATGTGTTCCCCTTCCAGAACACCCCTCCCACCTCCCTCCCTCCCGATTCCGTCCCTCTGGGTCATCCCGGTGCACCAGCCCTGAGCACCCTGTATCATGTATTGAATCCGACCTGGCGATTCATTTCACCTTCTCGGTGATCCCCTGGACTGTAGCCCTCCAGGCTCCTCTGTCCATGGAATTTTCCCGGAAAGAATGCTGGAGTGGGTGGTCTCAGGCCCCACCAATACAGTAAAGCCCCCACATAGAAATGAGTTCTATCCCAAGAGCATGTTCTGAAGTTCAGTTTTTTCATGAGTCCAACACAGTGAGCCTAGGTACCCAACTAATACATTCGGCTATGTAGGATTGTACTGTAGTAAGTTGATAAAACTTTTCACACAAATAGTACTTAAAGAACAAACAGAAAACAAAGAAAACATTTTTAGTCTTACAGCGGAGTACCTTGGACAGTACAGCAATGTGATACAGCAGTTGATGCTTCTAAGCAATGCCCCTGTGTCCCTGCTGCTTTTTGGCGTGCTTCCAGGCATCCTGGGCTTGAAATAAAGATCCATGCTATGGGGCTCTGTGCAGTCCTGCAGCACACGGAGGCACAGCCACTTGTAGACCTGTGAACTCGCTTGGGTGATTGGACACGTGAACGTGTGTTTGCATCTTTGAACGTTCGCCACTTGAAGGTTCATATGTTGGGGACTTACTGTCTGTAGTAAACGTCAGGCCCAGAATCAGAGTTGAGCGTGATCTCCAAAGCCCCCAGCTGTGCTCTGCGCCTCCTTCCAGAAGACCTTTCCAAAGAAGCACCTGGGCGTTCTGACAGGTGCCACCCTCACATACAGTGCCTCCACCTTGGCAGAGGAGCAGGGCGACTTGTAGCCTTTACGTGAATTCAGTTTGGACCTTCTGTTCAGATACTTGTTCCACTCGGCCAGTTGGGGAGCTTCCCTCATAGCCCCGTTGGTAAAGAATCCACCTGCCGTGCAGGAGACCCTGGTTCAATTCCTGAGTTGGGAAGATCTGCTGGAGAAGGGATAGGCTACCCACTCCAATATTCTTGGGCTTCCCCGATAGCTCAGCCAGTAAAGAATCCGACTGCAATGCGAGAGACTTGGGTTCAATCCCTGGATTGGGAATATGCCCCGGAGAAGGGAAAGGTTACCCACTCCAGTATTCCGGCTTGTCCATGGACTGTACAGTCCATGGGGTCGCAAAGGGTCAGACACCAGGGAGTGAATTTCCCTTTCCATTTTCAGCCTGATGATTTAGCACTTCTCAAGTTTAATCTGTATCATTTTATCTAGTGGTGAGCTAGAGGCGGGTTATGTGAGTCGCCCTGGTGTTTCCCATTAACTTCTGCAGGCAGGTGGTTTGCTTTCGTGAAATGCAGAATTAACCAGGAATCCCGGATTTCATGGCGCCTCTCTGCTTCCTAATGGGAATGAATGGAGTGTCACCCTCGCTGTGTCACCTGCACAGTAGTCTGTCTGCTGGTGAGGGAGTTAGTTGGTGGGAACCCACTGAAGGAGAAAGAGGAAAGGGAAGAGGCGCTGTCCCCGTGGGGGAGCAGTGAGCAACCTGGTCTGTAGGAGTGCTGGCTGCTTCTGTTTGCTGACGGCGGCGCTTTGGGGACGGTGTGTGTGGAAGAGCATTCTTCTGTTCTCGTGATAACGATGGGCCGACCACTGCTGCAGGGAAGAGGAAAGTGGTATTCTCCGTGAGGACCGTGTTTCATCTTCATTGGAAGGTGATCGTGTGTGCCTTAGTGACTTGGCTTCATGAATCCAGCCAGCAGCTCTGATGAGAGTGCGGTCGTCAGATTTTAAAGTTTGGTCACTTCTTAGAGAACACACATCGGCAAGAGACTAGAAGGGGGCTGCTTGTGCTACTTTTTATTTTGGAAACTGACCAGGGGCTTCCCTGGTAGCTCAGCTGGTCTCCTGCAATGCGGGAGACCTGGGTTTGATTCCTGGGTCAGGAAGTTCCCCTGGAGAAGGGATACGCTACCTGCTCCAGTATTCTGGCCTGGAGAGTTCCTTGGACAGAGAAGCCTGGCAGGCTACAGTCCATGGGGTCCAATGAGTCGGACACGACTGAGCGACTTTCACAAGTCTGGCTAGAGGCTGGGGATTTTTAAACTCCTGGCAGTTTAGCATCTTGAACTCATTTGTGAGTTCACTAAATAGTCTTAAATAAGAGGACCCATGTGGCCCTGGCTGCCCTGGGTGGACACTTTCAGAGTCCCTGCTACACGAATTCTTGAGATAAAGTTGACGAGGTGAATATTTTGTTCATGCTGATAAGAACCAGTGAGAAAACTCAGACTAACTGGAAATTCGAGGGTCCTCCCTGTTCGGATTTGTACATCTTTTACAGATAGGTGACATGGTTTGTAGACATAATCTGCTGCTCATTTTTTAAAAGATTTTCTTTTTTGATGTGGATCATTTTTGAAGTCTTTATTGTTACGATATTGCCTCTGTTTTATGTTTTGGCTTTTTGGCCATGAGGCATTGGGATCCTAGCTCCCCAATGAGAATCAGACCCGTACCTCTCGCCTCGGAAGGTGAACTCGTAACCACTGGACCACCAGCGAAGTCCCTCATCTGTTGCTTAGAAATGTCAAAGCAAATAACTATGACGGTACCTAGTGGCTGTCTTTTATTTCTTCATCTTTTTATTCATGAGGATTTAAATAATTCCTTGGTTGAAATGGAAGGTGGAGGAAGGCAGGAAAAGGTTTCTTAAAGGAACATATAGGGTTTAATATGTGCAAATGCTCTTGATGTAAAAGGCTTCTGTTGATGGCACATAGTTTTAAGCCTTATGAAAAAAAACATTCTATAAAGAAGGCACAGTGGATAGTGATAGGAAGCGGAAAACATTTTGCAATCAAATAAAATACTGACGTTTTACTAACATACTTTAACCAAAACGCTTACTCCTATCGTGTTATGTCTAAAAAAAGAAGACGAAAACAGAAATTCATTCCAGTCCATCACATTTTCAAGAAACTATTTTTGAGAAAAGTTTTAAGGCCCCGCTTAAATAGTGTTTTCAGCTTTTCTAAACATTTTATGACTCTGATTTTGTGAGGCAGAATTCTTCAATGTAGGACCCTCAGGACGGTTTATATGTTTCTTATTCGCTGTGTTTGCTACAGTCTTGGGAACGCCGCCCACATTCTTCCTGTTCATAAGCTGGAGTACATATAACTGACTTGACAAAACGGATTTAAAATGTCTCTGACTAAATTTAGTTTATGTAAAAATCAAAGGCATTAACATTTTGACTCAGGAAAGAAGGATTACACAGAACGCCTTTTTTTTTTCCTACTTCACATGAATTTCATAAACTAGAAAGTAGAAGCATGCCCTCCCCTCTTCTGTTTTGTAACAGACTCACCGCATGCTTCAGTTCGCAGATATTTGTTACTCACCACCTGTAGGCCAGACCCTGGTCCAGGTGCTGAGGACACAGCTTAGACCATAGCTGCCTTAGGGAGCATTCATTCTCCCTCTGGGGAGACAGTAAGAAAAGTAGAGAGAAAGCGAAACGCCTGACTGGGTAGAAATTAGTGTTAAGGAGAAAAAGCAGGGACAAGGTAATACAGAATGTTGAAGGTTAGGATTTTTTTTTAAATTATTTTGTTTTTAATTGGAGGATAATGACTTTATGCTATTGATGGCTGGGCTTTGCAGGTGACTCGTTGGTAAGGAATCTGCCTGCAATACAAGAGGCATGCGTTCGATCCCAGGAAAGATCTCCTGGAGGAGGACATGCCAACCCGCTCCAGTATTCCTGCCTGGGAAATCCCATGGACAGAGGAGCCTGGCGGGCTGCAGTCCCTGGGGTGGCAGAGTCACGCACAACTGAGCAACTAAACAACAACACTATGATGGTTTCTGCCACGACCACCGTGAATCAGCCTTGTGTACCTGTGTAAGTACCAGTCACATCTGACTCTTGTGCGACCCCTCGGACTGCAGCCTGCCAGGCTCCTCCATCCATGGGATTTCCCAGGCAAGAATACTGGAGTGGATACCCATGCCCTTCGCCAGGGGATCTTCCTAATCCAGGGATTGAACCTGGGTCTCCCACATTGCAGGCAGATTCTTTACCGTCTGAGCCACCAGGAATCAGTCAAGAGGTACACCTGTGCCCCCTCCCTGTCGAACCTCCCTCCCACACCCCTCCCCATCCCTCTTCTCTGGGTTGTCACAGAGCACAGGCTTTGGTTCCCTGCATCATACAGTGAATTCCCACTGGCTATCTATTGAACACACGGTAACGTATGTTTTGATTCAGTGACCATCAGTGGAAGGAGTGATGTTGGAGTGACTGGCCTGTGGGAGGGGTGGGGGGTCAGCATCAACCATCTGGCAAGGAATATTCCAGACGAAGGGAGGAACTGGTGCCTTGTGAGTCTGAGGAGCCGTGGGGAGGCCCGTGTGGGGGAAAGGGAAGGCTGGGGAGGAGTGGAGGTGAGGTCAGAGACGTGAGGAGGAGGGCTGCGGATGCAGGATGCTCGCCGGCCACCGCAAGGACATGGGCCTTGGGTTTTCTAATCTGTGTGAGGTGGGAACCCCGCCTAGAGGGCTTTGAGCGACGGGCGTGACGTATTATTGTGTGTTTTTACGAGATCATGCTGGTGGCTCTTGATGCAGGGAACACGGGAAGCTCTGGGAGTAATACGATGAGAAATGCTAGTGGTTTGGGTCTCGGTGGTTTCCCCGGCATTCGTCAGGGGTGGGTCACTTTGGGGTTGTGGTTTGGGTGCGAGAGGAGGACAGGAAGCGAGGATGAAGCTGATGTTTTGGGGGTCTCAGCTGCTGGCCGGGGCTTCACGTCTGTGTCCCAACTTCTGTTGTCTTGGTGGTTCTTGGGCAAGAGGAGGTTTTGGTGGCAGCACAGTGGGAACGGTGCGTGCTTGGGTGCTAAGTTTCTCTGGTGGTGTCTGACTCTGCGACCCTGTGGACTGTAGCCCCCCAGACTCCTCCATCCATGGGGAACGGTGCGAGGGGCTTTTTCCTTGAGCCATCCTACACAGAAGCTTCTTTCTCTTTCGTGAAGCGCTTCCTTCCTTCTTCAGCCTTTCCGTGGAGCTGCCCCTGCTCATCCCTGCTTTGTGTTTAGGACCAGCTAATGGCTGGGGAGAGGCTGCCCAGATGCGCCTTGCTTGCTGTGTGGTCACGGGAAGGCGGGTGCCATTCCTGAGGTTTCCTTTCTGACACCGCAGAGCGGAATGATTGCTCGGATCAGAAGTTCACGGTCCTGAAGCGCCAGTACAATCGCAATTTAATATCTCCTGTGTTAGCCTGCATGCTGTGCTTTCATGGAAACTTCGAGGAATCCAGCCCCTTCCTTCCAGCACTCACACTGACCCCGGGGATTGGGTTTAGAACAAGGGAAGGTGGAAGGTGGAGATGCAGGCCAGCCTGGTGTAGAAGGAGTCCCCCAAGCGTGGACTGGCTGCTTTTGGGTTGTGGCCTTTGTCCTGTCAAAGAAGGAGGCCTGGGAGGGAGCTGCTAGCAGCTTTGAAGCTGTGGCCCTCACCCCGCCAGGATCTGAACGTGGAGTCCATTTGTCAGAACATTTCGGTTCTCATTCCTTCCTTGGAAGCTTTGCTTTTGTGGCTGGGGAATACCTGGTTGGGGAACTAAGATCCCACAGGCCTCATGGCGTGGCTTAAAAAAAAAAAAAAGATAATTCTGTAGGAATGTTAAAAATAAGTTAAAAAATTTTACATTGTCTCAATTATATCATTCTTATGCAACTATTTTCCTTTTGCATTTTATATCAAATTTATGTGTTATCTTTCTTTTGTTGTTGTTGTTTAGTCACTAACTCATGTCCAACTCTTTGCGACCCCATGGACTGCAGCACACCAGGCCTCCCTGTCCGTCACCAACTCCCGGAATTCACCCAAACTGATGTCCACTGAGTTGGTGATGCCATCCAACCACTTCATCCTCTGTAGGCCCCTTCTTCTCCTGCTTTCAATCTTTCCCAGCACCCGGTCTTATCCAGTGAGTTTCAGCTCTTCACATCAGGTTGTAATCATTCTGTATATGGTAGTAATGTTTTGTGTTTTCTTCCATTTATTTTGTGATAGATGTTTTCAGGTATCTGATTAAATTCTCATAATGCTGCAGACATTTTAGAGTGGAAACTTGCAATTAAGACATGGGACTAGAAAAATAAAAAAGAAAGGGAATCAGGGTTTCCAATTTGTTTTTGTTTTTTTTTTGGTCAAGTAAGCAAGCAAAAAACAAATAAAAAGAAATCCTGTTGTGCAGTTTCACAGCGTTGCAAATAAAGGACATTTTAACACCAAGGGAAAAAAGGATGTTATCTCAAAGGAAAGTGCCTCCAGTTCCTTTAGTTTAGCTTTATGAATAAAATTTCTCTTCTTCCACTTTTCCCCCTGTTTCTCCAAAGATGCTTGAAAACCTCATGAGGGAGCTTCCAGATCCAAAAACAGGGTCAAGGATTCCCTGGACCTGGTTAGTGACTGGACGATCTTACCGACGTCTCTGTTTGTGACTTTGCTTGCAAAACAGCTGATTGATTCAGTGAAAACCAGTGAGAAATCTGTGTGTTTCAAGTGGCCGACCCCAAATCCATCGATTTTCACACAGGTGAAAGTGAAAGTCAACGCTAAACCGTGTCGGACTGTTTTGTAACCTCATGGATTGTAACCTGCCAGGCTCCTCCGTCCGTGTCCGTGGGATTCTCCAGGCAAGAATCCTGAAGTGGGTTCCCATTCCCCTCTCCAGGGGATCTTCCCGACCCAGGGATCGAGCTACGTCTCCTGCATGGCAGACAGATTCTTTATCGTCTGAGCCACCAGGGAAGAAGCCACACAGGTGGAGCCTCTCAGAAGTCCCAGAACAGAGAGCCCCCAAAGATGGCTCTGATATTTGTCTGTTTTAGTGCAGTCTTGTCTGAAAATCTTGGAAACTGTTCAGTTAAGAGAACATTGGCGTTGGAGACCACAACATTTTTATGTGCATTTTTGGTGAAGGAGGGTCTGACCTGGACACATTTCATACCTCTTCCCATGGCAGAGGTGCCCTCTCAAAGAAAAGCTTTTTAGGTAATGCATGTATAAATTAAAAGTGTAATGGTAGACCCTGATGCCGGGAAAGACTGAGGGTAGGCGGAGAAGGGGACGACAGAGGATGAGATGGTTGGATGGCATCATCGACTCAATGGACATGGGTTTGAGTAAACTCCGGGAGTTGGTGATGGACAGGGAGGCCTGGCGTGCTGCAGTCCGTGGGGTCACAAAGAGTCAGACACGACTGAGCGACTGAACTGAACTGAACTGAACGCTGTTGAACTGGGTCAGTTTGACATGAGCGTGTGTTCTGGTATCCTGGGCTGGATGGGTTTTCAGTGTTCCGTAGCCTGTGCTCCTGCCTGAAATAAGTCTGAGTCCCCTGCCTCCACGGCGCAGTGGGGCTCCTGCCCCGCCACGGCCAAGCTCACCCGTCCGCAGCAGAGACAGAAAGCGCCTCAGTACCTTTTTTTTTTTTTTTGATGTGGTCTATCTTTCACTTCTCAGGAGGAAATTCCTTCCAACTGGATCATAATTTTCTGAGGACTTTCACCAGATCTTAGAGTTTCAGGAATGAAAGGCTCATGTGTTTTACTCAGGAAACTTCCAGTTGCTGAAAGGACTTGAATGTTGAGTATCAGATCCCTGTGAGGTGTTCAAAGATACTCTTCAAAAGGGCTTGAGAGAAAAAGGACAAAGCCCACACACATCAGCGTCTCATTAAGCATTTTCAGTGTGATTGTTCTGTGCTCTAGTGACAGAATGCAGGAAGATTTTTAGCCATGATTTTGTATAATATATGCTAATTTAATGAAACACTCCAATGATAAGGGTAGATTTAAATTCCTATAAATATATGGGTTGCTGCTTTTTCCGTCCTCACCACCTCTCCCCGTGTTTAAAGTCAATGTTTATCAAAAATTGTTTGATTTTTGAATGTCTGATGTTTGCACAGCTGTTTTGCTTTCCTTTCCCCCCCCCCCCGAAGTTCCTACATTTGCAATGAGAGTGTCAAAAGTTAAAGGCCGAAATTAAATCAAGAAGTAGGAGGTTTATGCCCAACGCAAATAACAGGATGCAGTGCAATCAGAAAAGACAATCAAATGGCTCTGAGGACCTTCAAAGTCTTCACAAGTTCAAAACACTCTTCATGAAATAGCTTCCTTTTTCAGAAGTGCTCGTGAGGCTTTGACTTCTGCTTATTTTGATTTTTTTATGCCTGTGAATTTGTTTTAAAGTCGCTTTGATTATTATTCTAGAAGACTGTGGCTGTCTCTCCTTAAGGTGGTGACTGGAAGTGCTCCCAGAAATAAGAGGATCAGTGAAAATAGAAACAGGAGTTGGATGCTCATGGCCGCAGGTCGAGGGGTGAGGGACGTGGGGAGTCAGGTCATCTAAGAACAGAAGCGGGGGGAGCTCCTCCACTAGGTATGGGGACTGTGTCCTTGTCACTCTAATCTCCCCCAGCTCCTGTAACTGGCCCGAGTTTTCTGGTTAGCCTTTGGCAATTTAAACTGAAAACAATATGGACATCTACTGTCTAGCATTTGTGTCTGTCCATCCATCTCTGTCTTTCTCTCTACAGTGTGTTTATCAATCATCTGTCTACCTTTCTATTATCTCTCTTTCCACCTCTCTATCTGCCTCTCTGATATTCTCTTCTGATGCGTGACTCGCCCTGTTGTTTCATAAACTTAGAGATTTGCTTTGATTCCCTTTAGGCTTTACCAAACCCTGTAAATCTTTCGGGACCACAGTACCTTCACACCTGAGCCTTCTCGTCACTCGGGTTTTTTAAATGTTGGTTTGGATTCCTGCCTCATGTGGCTATTGTGCTTTAGGCTTTGTCAGCTGACTCGGTGGGAGTGGGGAGGGGGAGTGGGGAGTGAGGGGTGGGAATCCCGGGACCAATTATGGAATTCAGTGATTCTCTGAATCATGTGACAGCCATCAGTTTCAATAATACAAGCTGATGAACTCGGTGTCCTTTGGGTAGAGATGGTGCTCCTGGTTGTCTGTCGTTCCCCTGTAAGACCTGATTGTTGTAGCCAGAAATGGGAAAAAAAATAATAGTGATAATGTGGGCATCTCAGAGCCAAGGATTTCCAGGTGGGGCTAGACACGTGGACACACTGGGATTGCGGAGTCGCCTTTCACTTTCCATGAGCTCTATCCGAATGTAAAGATCACCTGAAGTTTCAAGCTGTCATCTTGTGGCTCACCTGTAGAAGATACTCAACGTTAATTATTGGTTGTCTGGAAAAACTAAAACCTAAACCTAAACAGAGAAACAAAACCAAAACCTCTTGGCGTATTTCTACAAGAAATGTCTCTTCATTGTTTAATTCTGTTTTTGAGTAGTAGTGTGATTTCATCTTTATTAAGATTTCTTATTATTGCGTTTCTTGGTCAAGTCAAATGGAATTTCTCATCCCTGCCCTTCACTCCTGTCAGGAGCAGGCAGGGGTGGCTGGTAGGACTGATGAAGTCCTAGAGTCCTGGCAAGAGATAGGCTGCCACCTGGGCTGGGGTCACTCCAGTGTCCCCTCTGGGCCCTGCATTGCCTCCTTCTGCGCCGCCTTCTATGGAGCGGGGGTGGGGGAGGGTCCTGTGACATTGCCCTGGAGCTGTTCTGATTCCTGTCTTTGGGAGGACACTTTCTGCCTCACCCACCCTTCCCTGTGGGGACGTGCAAACCCAACGTGAACTTTATTTTTTTACTTTTTAATTAATCAATCAATTAATTAATTAAATTTATTAATTTTGTGTTTGGAAATTTTCTTCTTTTTTAAATTGAAGTATACAGTAGAAGTGACAAATAGATTCCAGGGATTCGATCTGATAGAGTGCGTGAAGAACTGCAGACAGATGTTCCTGACATTGTAGAGGAGGCAGCGATCAAAACCATTTCCAAGAGAAAGAAATGCAAAAAGGTGAAATGGTTGTCTGAGGAGGCCTTACAAATAGCTAAGAAAAGAAGAGAAGCGAAAGGCAAAAGATAAAAGGAAAGATGTACCCATCTGAATGCAGAGTTCCAGAAAATAGCAAGGAGAGATAAGAAATCCTTTTTAAGTGAACAATGCAAAGAAATAGAGGAAAACAATAGAATAGGAAAGACTAGAAATCTCCTCAAGAAGATTAGACATACCAAGGGAACATTTCATGCAAAGAAAGGCACAATAAAGGACAGAAATAGTATGGACCTAATAGAAGCAGAAGATATTAGGAAGAGGTGGCAAGAATACACAGAAAAACTATACAAAAAAATCATAATGCCCTGGATAACCACAATGGTGTGATCACTCACCGAGCCAGACATCATGAAGGGGGAAGTCAAGTGGGCCTTAGGAAGCATCATTATGGAATTCCAGCTGCTGCTGTTGTTTGTCCAGTTGCTCAGTCATGTCTGACTCTTTGTGACCCCATGGACTGCAGCACCCCAGGATTCCCTGTCCTACACCATCTCCCAGACTTTGCTGAAACCCATGTCTGTTGAGTCAGTGATGCCATCCACCCATCTCATCCTCTGTCTTTCCCTCTCTTCCTACCTTCACTCTTTCCCAGCATCAGTCTTTTCTAATGAGTCCACTCTTTAAATCAAGTGGCCAGAGTCTTGGAGCGTCAGCTTCAGCGTCAGTCCTTCCAGTGAATATTCAGGGTTGATTTCCTTCAGGATTGACTGGTTTGATCTCTTTGCTGTCCAAGGGACTCTCAAGAGTCTTCTCCAACACCATAGTTCAAAAACATCAATTTTTTGGTGCTCAGACTTCTTTATGGTCCAACTCTCACATCCATACCTGACTACTGGAAAAACCATAGCTTTGACAAGATGGACCTTTGTTGGCAAAGTAATATCTTTGCTTCTTAATATGCTGTCTAGGTTTGTCATTGCTTTTCTTCCAAGGAGCAAGTGTCTTAATTTCATGGCTGCAGTCACCATCTGCAGTGATTTTGGAGCCCAAGAAAATAAAGTCTATCACTGTTTCCATCGCTTCCCCATCTATTTGCCATGAAGTGATGGAACAGGATGCCATGATCTTTGTTTTTTGAATGTTGAGTTTTAAGCCAGCTTTTTCACTCTCCTCTTTCACCTTCATAAAGAGGCTCTTTAGATCCTCTTTGCTTTCTGCCGTAAGGATGGTGTCATCTGTATATCTGAGGTTATTGATATTTCTCCCAGCAATCTTGATTCTAGCTTGTACTTCATCCAGCCTGGCATTTCGCATGATGTACTCTGCTTATAAATTAAATAAGCGGGATGACCATATAGTCTTGATGTACTCCTTTTCCTATTTGAATCCAGTACATTGTTACATGTGGGGTTCTAACTGTTGCTTCTTGACCTGTGTACAGGTTTCACAGGAGGCAGGTCAGGTGGTCTGGTATTCCCATCTCTTTCATAACTTTCCACAGTTTGTTGTGATCCACACAGTCAAAGGCTTTAGTGCAGTCAATGAAGTAGAAGTAGATATCTTTCTAGAACTCTCTTGCTTTTTCAATGAACCATCGGATGTTGGCAATTTGATCTCTGGTTCCCCTGCCTTTTCTAAATCCAGCTTGAATATCTGGAAGTTCTCGGTTCATGTACTCTTGAAGCCTAGCTTGGAGAATTTTGAGCATTTCTTTGCTAGCATGTGAGATGAGTGCAGTTGTGCAGTAGCTTGAACATTCTTGGGCAATTCCCTTCTTTGAGATTGGAAAGAAAACTGCCCTTTTCCAGTCCTGTGGCCACTGATAAGTTTTCCAAATTTGCTGGCATAGTGACTGAGGCACTTTCACAGCATCATCTTTTAGGATTTGAAATAGCTCAGCTGGAATTCCATCACCTCCACTAGCTTTGTTTGTAGTGGTGCTTCCTAAGGCTGGCTTGACTTCACACTCCAAGACGTCTGGCTCTAGGTGAGTGATCACACCATCGTGGTTATCTGTGTTATTAAGATGTTTTTGTAAAGTTCTTCTGTGTATTCTTGCCACCTCTTCTTAATATCTTCTGTTAGGTCCAGTTGAGCACTTCAAATCCCATTGATTTGAAATAGTTGATTTGTGGATGAGGGTAAGGGTGGCATGATATGGGAGAAGGGCATTGAAGCATGTTAATGTCATGTGTCTAATCAATCGCCAGCCCAGGATTGATGCTCGGGACTGGTGCAGCGAGATTTCCCGGGGGGGAGGGAGGAGGGAGGGGGGACCCGGAGGGGAAGCATATGTAAACCCATGGTGATATCATAACAATGTATGGCAAAAACAATAAAAAAAAAAAAAAAAGCTTTACAGCTAAATAAGGAGAAGCAGAGGGCATGTATTTTCAGAGCTGGAGTGAAATAAAAATTGCTTTTCTCTTTCTAAAAAAAAAAAAAAAAAAAAGGAATAGTTGATTTGCAATGTTTCAGGTATACACCAAATTGATGCATATATATTTTCTTTTTCATATTCTATTCCATTGTTTGTTATTGTTGTTCAGTCACTAAGTCGCATTCAACCCCTTGCAACCCAATGGACTGCAGCATGCCAGGCTTCCCTGCCTTTCACTGTCTCCTGGAGTTTGCTCAGATTAATGTCTGTTGAGTCAGTATGCTATCTAATGATCTCATCCTATATCACCCGCTTTGCCTGCAATTTTTCCCAACATCAGGATCTTTTCCAGTGAGTTGGCTCTTCGAATCAGGTGGGCCAAAGTATGGAATTTCAACTTCAGCATCAGTCCTTCCAGTAGATATTCAGGGCTGATCTCCTTTAGGATGAACTGGTTGGATCTCCTTGCAGTCCAAGGGACTGTCAAGAGTCTTCTCCAACACCACAGTTCACAAGCATCAGTTCTTGGGCGCTTAGCCCTCTTTATGGTCTATCCCATTACAGCTTATTACAAGATACTGGTTATAGTTCCCTGTGCTATACAGTAGAGCCTTGTTTATCTGTTTCATACACAGTAGTATATATCTGTTAATCCCATATTCCCTATTTATCCTCCCACACCATTTTCCCTCTGGTGACCCTAAGTTTGTTTTGGTGACCCTAAGACTATATATGTGAGTCTCTTTCTGTTTTATAAATAAGTTCATTTGTATCATTTTTATACTCTGTGTCCAAGTGAAGTCATACGGTATTTGTCTTTCTCTAAAAATTAGGGTGGGTGTAGCGGGATGTTTCTTCCAGTCCCTGGCCTGTGACAGGCAGGTGCTTCTGATTCTGCTGTGATCAGAACTCCAGTGCACAGCTGTTCTTCCAGCCAGGTGTTCCCACTCACTGCCTTGCAGTCCAGGTGAGCCAAAGCTGGGGTTGGGTGGAGGGGTGGGGCTTGGAACATGGGTCTGTTCGCAGCCTGAGCCCCTCTAGACCCTTCTGCCTCTCGGTGTTTACCCAGGGGTCCCATCTCACTTTCGTCCCTGTGTCCAAGCTCAGCCCCCACAGCTCCCTGATTCCGTGTCTTCCTGTCTCTCCATTTCTTGTACTGTCCAGGTAGGCTGTTGCTCACTCCTGGCTCATGTACCTTCTCCCACCTGGTTTGGTTCAAGGCTTTTCTCCTGTGGCCTCAGCCACACCTGTGAGAAGCTGGGCACCTGTTTCACAGGTGCGGGACCGAGTGGCAGGCATTGCAGGATAACGTCTATTTCCCCCCAAGTTCATGGTCCAAGTCTGTGTGTCTCAGCCTCACCCTCGTCTCTTTCCCCAGCACTTCTAGGGACTCAGGAGCAATCTGATTTTTGAGTACTGAGAAGCCCTAGAGAAGCATTAGTCTAATCAATGCAAACCTGTCTTTCAGTCCATTTAAAGATCCTTTGCACATTGAGCCTGTCTCAGAATCAGAAAGTCCAGGGCCCATGGGCTGTCCCTGTCCCAGCCCTGCTGTTCCTCTCCTCCTCCCCCTCTGCCCTCCACCCTCCAGGAAGCAGCAGGAGCGGAGGGTGGCCAGGGACTGTTGGAAGGCCTCTCCCCAGGGCACTGTGCTTTGTGAGGCTCTCAGCACTGGGAGCAGGGAGATCCAACCAGTTCATCCTAAAGGAAATCAGTCCTGAATATTCATTGGAAGGACTGATGCTGAAGCTGAAACTCTAATACTTTGGCCACCTGATGGGAAGAGCTGACTCATTTGAAAAGACCCTGATGCTGGGAAAGATTGAAGGTGGGAGGAGAAGGGGATGACAGAGGATTAGATGGTTGTATTGCATCATCAACTTGATGGACATGAGTTTCAGTAAACTCCAGGAGTTGGTGATGGACAGGGAAGCCTGGCAAGCTGCGGTTCATGGGGTCGCAAAGAGTCGGACACGACTGAGCGACTGGACTGAACTGAGGCGCTGGTTGTCTTCGTGGGGCACGTTGGAATGTTCTCAGGGCTTTAATGGGCCCCCAGCCCTCCATGGTGTGGTGATGCCCCCGGGCTTATCTGCTCCCGACCCCCTCCTCCTGGATTCTCTGCCCCGGGACACCCACGGCTGCCTTCTCTCAGGGTTGACTCAGCCCTTCCACAGGATGCTCAGGCCATTGCCAGCAGCTCTGCGTGCTCCCACCAAGCCTCCCCAGCCTGTCTGCTCTTGGGTGGCTCCAGGCTGCCCCTCTGAGGGATTCTTCCTCTGGAAGTCAGTCCCTAGACCCTGGCTGCTTGGAACCTGGGGGGCCCTGTGAGTCTTCCCAGGTGGTTCTTCTGAAACTTCACTCACCTGCTTTGAGCAGTGTGTGTGCTTGTGCATTTAAGTGATATTATTTCATATTTATCTTTGTCTGTCTGACCTATTTCACTCTCTAAGATAAGAATCTCCAGGTCTGATGTTCCAGTCTTGATTCTGGAATTTGCAGGGCAGGCTGGCAGGTGGGACACTTAGACAGGGTTTCCATGTTACATTTGGAGGCAGAATCCTCTCCTCCTCCTAAACCTAGTCTTTTTTCTTTTTTCTTGCCTCCCTCTTAAAGCCGTCACCTGATTGGGTGAAGCCCACCCACATTCACGAGGGTAATCTGGTCTACGTCAAGTCGAGATTGTAGATGTTGACCATGTCGGCACAATGCCGTCACAACAGAGCCTAAGCCTAGACTGGTGTTTGATCAAACAGCTGGGCACCAGAGCTTAGCCAGCACTTAGCCACACAGCAGGGTTACAGGCCTGGCCCCTTGCCCTTGCTCCCAACTCTGAAGGGCCAGATCAGCAGCAGAGCACCCCCGGGGGTGGCCTGAGGCTTTTCTTAGGGCTTCCTCACAGCTCATCTTTCCTTCCCTCCCAGGCCTTCTCCCTCACCCTGCATCCACAAGGGCCAATTCCAAAAGCTGCTGCTGCTGCTGCTGCTGCTAAGTCACTTCAGTCGTGTCCGACTCTGTGCGACCCCATAGACGGCAGCCCACCAGGCTGTCTCTGGGATTCTCCAGGCAAGAACACTGGGGTGGGTTGCCATTTCATTCTCCAGTGCATGAAAGTGAAAAGTGAAAGTGAAGTCGCTCAGTCATGTCCAACTCCTAGTGACCCCATGGACTGCAGCCCACCAGGCTCCTTGGTCCATGGGATCTTAGTGGGGTGCCATTGCCTTCTCCGGATTCCAGAGGCACACACTGTCAAAGGCCCTAGACCTTTATCTCTGACTCAAGTTCTGCTTCCTCAAGGACCCATCCTACAGAACTGCTTAATTGGCAAAGCTGAGCTACAGGAGTGCACACCCTGCCTTTACTACCCTGGGTGTGTAATCCACACTCACTGGAAGCACTCACCTTTAACTGACCTCTATGCAGTGTGCTAAGTTGCTCAGTTGTGTCTGACTCTGCGATCCCATGGACTGTAGGTGGCCAGGCTCCTCTGTCTGTGGGATTCTCCAGGAAAGAATACTGAAGTGGGTTGCCATTTCCTTCTCCAGGAGATCTTCCTGCTCCAGGGATCGAACCTGTGTGTCCCCCTTGGCAGGCAGGCTCTTTAGCACTGAGCCTCCAGGGGAGCCCACAGACTTTTATGTAGATGTTACCGTTGTACCCATTTTATAGATGTGCACAGAGAGGCTAAGTCAGGGAGGCACAGAGAGGCTGAACTTCCCCAGGCTCACACAGCTTGTCCTTCTTTCACTCATGAAGCTGTAAATGTCAAGCAGGAGTAGATGGAAAGGGGTGGTGGGGTTGTCCTGGGTTCACTCATCCTGCTCAGCACCCAGGGCGGCTGCAGTGTTTCCCGGGCCCCGTGTAGATCAAGAACAGTGGATTGGAGAGTGACCAACCCCCCCTTTCCCTGCTTTGAAGAAAAGTTCTCTGGAGCAGGGAGCAGGCTGGTGATCACAGGGGAAAAAAAGATGATGATGTGAGGGAGAGCAGCTGAGCTCTCCTCCGTGGCCTGATCAATAGGTGTCCCCTCAGCTTCCCTCCTAAAGGAGATCAGTCCTGGGCGTTCACTGGAAGGACTGATGCTGAAGCTGAAGCTCTAATACTGGTCACCTGATGCGAAGAGCTGACTCATTGGAAAAGACCCTGATGCTGGGAAGGATTAGGGGCAGGAGGAGAAGTAGACGACGGAGGATGAGATGGTTGGATGGCATCACCGGCTCAATGGATGTGAGTTTCAGTAAACTCTGGGAGCTGGTGATGGACAGGGAGGCCTGGCGTGCTGCAGTCCACGGCATTGCAGAGAATAGGTCACGACTGAGCAGCTGAACTGAACTGAACAACTGTAGGACTGCCTGATGGTGGATTTCATGGAGGGCTCTGTGTGGAGGGCGTGCACAGCTGTGCAGCCAGAGGTGTGTGATAAACCTCACGTCCCAAGTGTCAGCGAAGGGTGTTTGTGGTGAGGCTCACGATTTCCGTTTAAATACATGAGAAGATTTAACGACCTTTCTTTCCAAAGTGTGTCCAATACACATGAGGCAATTTGAATGAGGTTCTCTTAAACAAGTCAAAAGTCAAGCAGGAACGGAAAAGCTGGCTTCCATGCTCCTGGTGGTGGAAAATGCCATCACCAGGGAGCCAGGGTGTCTCAGCCAAGCCAGCGGGCATAGACCGACCTTCAGGACGAGTTCAAGGTTCTTTGAATTTCCTCCGTCTTACAGAGCACAAGGAAAGTTTTCCCGCTCGGTGCTCTCTAAGCATTTGGTGATGTGTTTGTTTTTTAACAGCGGAGCAGTGAAGACAGATAATGTAATGAATTATCTGCATTATTAGAACGCCTCGGTGTTTTTTTCTTTCTGCCTTTATCAAGTTGATCTTTCTTAGGAAAACTTCTGACTCTCCGGATCTGTCTCTTCAAAGTCTATTCAAAATAAAGACATCCGAGGATGCCGATAGAAGGAATTTCATCTGAAAATGTTGCTCTGCGATATCCTTTGGGTCCCTTACATGTAATCTCTCTGTTAATGTAAGTTACTTTCCTCTTGCTCTGTTACAAATCCTCTTGCCACTCAGGAAGCTCACATTTCTCGTTTATGATACTGACATGGTAATGACAATAGCGATTAGCTTGGCAATTAGTTATCTTAAATGCTGCCTCTCAAGCAACTATGCATCGTTGTTATTTAGCTGCTAAGTAGTAGCCGACTTTTTGTGAGCCCCTGGCCTGTAGCCTGCCAGACTCCTCTGTCCATAGGATTTCCCCAGGCAAGAGTACTGGAGTAGGGGGAAAAAAAAGTACTGGAATGGATTGCCATTTCCTTTTCCAGAGGATCTTCCTACATCTTCCTACCCAGGGATCAAGCTCACATCTTCTACATTGACAAGCAGATTCTTTGCCTCTGAGCCACCAGGGAAGCCCAATTATACATTTATAATGTTTCAGTGTTTTTCTGCCCAGTGTTGTTAATTTAAAAATATGACACGAACAAATAATGAAATAAAATATGAAACAGACCTCATTGTTCCCAAAGAACAATGTCGATACACTTGCTCTCTCATAAGATGTGACCTTGTGATTACATCAAGACAAAATTCATTTTGAAGGCCAAAATTTGCTTCTAAAGCAGACTTCAGGATTCTGTTCCCAAAGATATATTTTGTTTGATGGACTCTCTTAGAAATACATCATGTTCCTTTAATCTGTGGCCTGCTTGTCAGTTGTCTGCCGTTCTGAAATGACTAAATATTTATGTTTTTCCAGTTGAGCTTAGAAAAAAAAAAAACCTGACTCTGTTAAATGTGTTTCCTTTAACAGAAGGCTCAGTGTAAAACGGGAGAGAAGTAGTATTTATAGTTGTTTTCCCTTTTTTTGATGTCACCCGCCTTTCAAATCTAGCCTGTTTTCCTTCAGATGCCTCATTTTTCTGGGGACCTCGAGGCCGGTCATGGCCCCTAGACCGAGCGGCTGTGGAGCTGCTTGGGGCTGTGGTTCGTCCTGGTGGGAGGGGCAGCCACTCCTCCCTCTCTGCAGTCAGCTTGATCAGCTGGAAGCCTTCAGGAGCACGTAACAAGGCCCAGAGGAGAGAAAGACTCCTTCTAGAATATCACAGGCTCCAAAGAAATATTACTGTCTAGATTTGTTTTATTCTCTTCTCAGAAATAATAATTAAAAGAAAAAACAAGAAGAGGTGGGTATGGGATGAATTGGGAGGTTGGGATTGACGTATATATATATACACACACTACAGGCTTCCCTGATGGCTCAGATAGGAAAGAATCTGCATGCAACGAGGGACACCTGGATTTGATCCCTGGGTTGGGAAGATGCCCTGGAGAAGGGAACGGCAACCCACTCCAGTATTCTTGCCTGGAGAATTCCATGGACAGAGGAGCCTGCTGGGCTACAGTCCGTGGGGTCGCAGAGTTGGACGCAACCGAGCAACTTACACACACATGTTTATTCACTACTGTATATAAAATAGATAGCTGATGAGAACTGGCTGTGTAGCTCAGGGAACTCTACTCAGTGCTCTGAGGAGACCTACATGGGAAAGAAAGCCAGAGAGAATCTGCCTGCCGGGCAGAGGATGTGGGTACGATCCCTGGGTCAAGAAGCTCCCCGATGGAGGCACTAGCAACCCAGTCCAATATTCTTGCCTGGAGAATCCCATGGACAGAGGAGCTAGTGGACTACAGTCCATGGGGTGGCAAAGAGCTGGACAGGACTGAGCGACTAAGCAACAACAGCAAACGATTCGGAGAGCGGGCGGGTTCAGGAAGCCGCAGAGCTGATGCAGACGCCGTTTCAGAGCGCTGCCGCGTTTGCTGGCTCTGCAGCCCCATGTCCTGAGTGTCTGCCCTGCCCACAGGGACAGGTTGCAGGGGCTCGGCTGCCAGCAGAGCAGCTGTCTGGATGATCTTCACAGATTTCCTCGCCATCACCTCGTGACTTCCCAGTAGCATCAGGGCCCTCGATCTCCACTGGGCTTCTGGTCTGCCAAGGCTGGTGCCTGCAGACTTGCTGGAAAGATCGCCCGTGTCTCTATTCAGCTCTGCACCCGGGAATTCTGTTAGTTTTCTGAAACTGCCCACGATAGGAATAGTTAACTTCCTGTGTGTGTGCATGGGCTTCCCTGGTGGCTCAGACAGTAAAGCGTCTGCCTGCAATGTGGGAGACCTGGGTTCGATCCCTGGGTCAGGAATATCCCCTGGAGGAGGGCATGGCAGCCCACTCCAGTAATCTTGCCTGGAAAATCCCATGGATGGAGGAGCCTGATGGGCTACAGTCCATGGGGTCACAAAGAACCGGACACGACTGAGTGACTTCACTGGTTCACTGGTGTGTGTATGCTCAGCTGCTAAGTGTGTCTGACTCTTTTGCAACCCCAAGGACTGTAGCCTACCAGGCTCCTCCATCCGTGGAATTTTCCAGGTGAAAATACTGGAGTGAGTTGCCGTTTTCTTCTCCAGGAGATCTTCCCGACCCAGAGATCAAACCCTTGTCTCCTGCATTGCAGGCAGATACCAGTGAGCCAACAGGGAAACCTGGTTATCCGCAGGAATTGCTGAAGTCCGGTTGCTAAACATATAGTAGCACTTGAGAGATGCAGGGATCCCTCCCACTGCTAGAGCTGATGTTATGCCCTGGCCTCTGCTCTGCCTCTTCCAGACTGTTCCTCTGTATCTAGAGTCTGTCTCTGCTGTTATGCCTTTCCCTCCATCCCACCTGTAAACACACCCCCTTTCCTCATCCTTAACAAACCAGCCAGACAAACGAGATAAACCTTCTTCTAATTAGACTGTAATCTAACTGAGGGCAGGACTGAGTCTTGTGAGCTCAAGCTGTTGGCCGTTTTCTTTTTTTTCTCATCATTGTTTTATTTTATTTTTCGGCCATGATGTGGGGCATGAAAGATCTTAGGTCACCAACCAGGAATAACCCTTGCCCCCTGTAGTGGCAGGACGGAGTCTGAGCTGTAGGACCGACCCTGGCTGTTGGCTGTCTCTCACGCGCAGTAGGCACACAACACACGTTGAATTGGCAAACACAGCGGTGCGTTTCCCCTTGAACACTCAACCCTTTTCTCCCTGTCCATCAGCATCTTTCGTGAATAGCCTGTGTTGACCTTCACAAACCCTCCCAACCTGCTGCCAGTGAACCTTTGGAAATTGGCAGCGTTGTTGGAGGTCACCCAGAGGTTGTCAACTTGCCAGATCTAGTACCTTAGTCAACACGTGTGGTTGATTGATTGACTTGCTCATTTTTATTCAGCTTTCTGCAGATGGATGCTGTGAACTGTTGCTGCCTCCCTGAAGGTCCTTCCTTGGCATCCAGGGCTTGGGCCTTTTCTGACTTTCTGCTAATTTTCCAACTGCTCCTGCCCCCATGATTGGCTGTCCAGTTTTCCTCCATCAGTCTCTCAAGTAGTTCAGGAGCTGTTCTCAATTGGATCCCGCCTGCATAACTCCCTTGTGGGAGTTTTTCTGCAGCTGGGGGGTCAAGTGAGGTGTTGGGGGTGTTGGTATCTGTGATTGTGCCTTTGCAACCTTGTGTTTCCCACCAGACTCTGAAATCATGGCAAAGCCCACCTCTAGTGAGTGCTTAGTTCAGTGATTGAACTTGGCGGAAACTGACTTAGTGCGTGTTGATAAGTGGATGGATGGATGGATGATGGATGGATGGTGGATGGATGGATGGATGGATGGAGGAATACTTGAATGAATGAATGGATCTGAAGGGCAAGTTGATCGTGGAAAGAGACATACACCAATGTAATTTCTTAATTATAGGGAGAAGTCACTCAGCATCTCTGAACTGTGCTCTGATAGCCGAAGACCCTCTCCAGTGTGCCTCCCTTTCATGTTCATACTTTTGCTCATCTGTCTCCTCTACCTTGCGTACTTTCCTTCCCACTCCCACCGATGGAGGACTAAGAGCCCATAGTATATCACCCCTTTGAAGAGACATTGCCACTCCCTGATGCTAGATGGAATGGCTGCCTCCTCTTTACTTCTCTCATGACCCCATCACATTCTGCCTCCAAATCAGTCATTTAACTAGAAGCGTAATCCCCTCATCAAACCCTGTGTTCAATGAGGACACTATTCTGTCTCACCTCCAGTACCTAGACACTCAGTACATACATAGGCTGAGATAGATTACTTGGTAACAGTTGGCCAGGTCTTAGACATATCATTTTAAGTAGGGAGATTTATGGGCTGGGCTAACTCAGCAGCAGATCATTTTATTTAAAATTTAGAATGGAAATGTATTCAGCATGTCTGTTTGAGTTGAATACAGATAATCAAAGAGAGGAAAGTGGTTCTTTTGAACACAGACATGGCTGTATTCCTAGCAGGGACGTTTGAACATTGACACAAGGCACCAATGCTTTGCACCTTCAGGATTCACTAATCTGTTCTCCATCCTGAGCAGAATCCCGAGGTTTGCCTTTGCCTTTTCTCAGATGTCATGGTGTATGGTTTTATGCCCAGGCTCCCTCCTGTCATGGTCCCGAGATGGCTCAGGGGTCATACAGACAGGACAGTGGCAGATGACCTTGCTTTGTCGGCCAGGAGACTTTCTCCAAGAAGTCTTCCTGTCACTCTCCCCGGGGTTGAATTGGCTAAAATGGTATCGCGTGCTCACTTTTAAGTCAACCAGTGGCAAGAGGAATAGGTGCCCAGTGACAGGCGTTGCCCTGAAGTTGGGCAGGGTCAGCCCTCCCCAGGGTGCTTTGAGGGTTGGTCTACACACCCAAGTGGCATTGGGTTTCCTCTGTCAGGAGAAGTGGGCCCCACTGTGTCAGCTGCCCTCGCCATTTACAGGGAGAGGGAAAGTGTTAGTCGCCCAGCCATGTCCCACTCTTGCGACCCCACGGACTGTAGCCCACCAGGCTCTTCTGTCCACGGGATTCTCCAGGCAAGAATCCTGGAGTGGGTAGCCTTTTCATTCTCCAAGGGATCTTCCCAACCCAGGGACTGAACCCGGGTCTCCCGCGTGGCAGGCAGATTCTTTACCGTCTGGCCACCTGGGAAGCCCACCTATGGGGCCAGGGCTGTGATCGGATGGATGGGGTCCGCTGTGACAGCTCACTGTCACTGTCCCTGATGTCGCTGGTGGGCATGGTGCCGTTTCACCACCGATGGCGGTTGTTCGGTCAAGGTCCAGGGCTTTTTCTGTCGGGAAGGCAGCTCTCTGGGACAGCTGGCTGTCCATCTTCCCAGCAGTTAAGCTTATGATGTTCACTGCTGCTGACACAGTTGGCCAGGAAAACCTCTGCGTAGGAAGTGACCTCTGGTCCAGCGTGTTTGGGGAACGAGAGGGTTGCACTTCTCGGAATATGAGACTCTTGTGTCTGTCTGCATGGCACTGCCACAAACGACTGTCCATTGCAGACGGGCAGTCTGCTGGCTGCTGGTAGTCAGTACCGCCCTGGCTCCGAGCCCAGGTCTCTGTGCACCGCGGCGGCTTTGCAAATTAAACTTTGCCCTTGAGATGCTCAACCCTGTCTGGCTTTGACCACTTCCGAGGAGAATTTTCCACCCATCACGATCTCATGTGTTCTTCTACCTGTCACTGTGCAGAATGTCGGGCTCACCCCATCCGGAAGGTACCAGGGTTCGTATCACTTACCCTTGACAGGGCAGGGCGCTGTGTCCCTTGTCATCTGCTCTCTGTGGGACCAGGGGCTCTGCTCAGCTGGCTTGAGCAGTTTACTCTCATAGCAGAGTTCTCAAATGGCTGTTTTTTGAGTTCTTGAGTCTGGTTTGCATAATTGTCTGACGTTTCTGCTTTGATTGGGCCGGCTGTTAACCTCACGCGGCTGGTAGCGTGCCTTTCTCTGGCAAAGCTTCTCTCTCCCCAGACTTCGTGACACCTTTTTGGATCCTTTGAGGCCACTCAGCTGGCTTACGGGTAATTCATGTTGTCAGATAAAGTGCCCTCTGGGTAGATGAGATTTTAACAACATTATCATGCTAATTGAAAAATACCCATCGCACGTATTTAATAGAATTGTCTCTGACCTCGCTCTTGTCTTTCAATTGAGCCCACCAATATTCCATTGGAAATCAAGTGTTTCTTTTGGCAGAGAAGAAGTTTGGGCACAGAAGTGTACTATAGGATGACACAGTATATAGGGAATTTGAGCCCAGGCTTTTAAAACTCGTGTTGCCTTTGCCGCTATTGAAAACTAAATACTATTTTAACCGCTTGTCCATGGAATGCAGTTAACCAAGAAATAATCAGTATTGGCTTTTGGGGTTAAAGAGGAGGAAATTTG
The DNA here is from genome assembly GCA_007570785.1 of Antilocapra americana. NCBI lineage: Eukaryota > Metazoa > Chordata > Mammalia > Artiodactyla > Antilocapridae > Antilocapra > Antilocapra americana. Next base: position 8,201,212 of record ML664172.1, on the reverse strand, counting down.
GAGACAGCTTAATTAACTCAAGATCTGTGCTGCCGAGCAAAGCATGGCCTAATTCATGGCGCCCCCGCACCCCCTTCCTGCAGAGCGGCCTGTCACCGAGGATGGAGGCCCTGTGGCTCCGTGGGGCTGGATGGCTGTCCCCTCTCACTGTGAAGACGGCGCGTTGCAGATGCGCTTAGGATTATACACTGATCATTATGTAGCTCTTCTGTGACTACCAAGATGAGTATTCTCGATTCTGAAATTTGGAAAATAGCCATGATTAGGGGGAGGAAAGTAAGACTCCCTGTCATTCATGTTGGAAAGTAAGAACTGCTCCCAGCTTTGATCTCAAGCTCCTGGAGTTGGTGATGGACAGGGAGGCCTGGTGTGCTGCCGTCCACGGGGCTGCAGAGAGTCGGGCACGACTGAACTGAACTGGACCTCCTTAGAGCCTTCTTCCTCCTCTCTTTTTTTGGGGGTGTATAGTCGATTTACAATGTTAGTTTCTACTGTACAGCAAGGTGACTCAGTAATGCATATACATATAGCCACTCTTTTTGTTTTTAAGTTTGCTTTCCTATAGGTCATTGCAGAGTACTGAGTAGAGGTCGCTGTGCCAGGCAGTAGGTTCTCACTAGTTCTCTGCTTTACATAGTAGACGTGCGTGTGTGTGTCGGTCCCACCCTCCCAGTGTGGCCCTGCCCCCTCCCCTCGTCCTCTGTAACCCTAGTTTGTTTTCTACGTCTTTGACTCTGCCTCTGTTTTGTAATTAAGTTCATTTGTACCTCTTTCCCCCTCTTTTTTATCATTCATTTAATTTTCTTTTTATTATAATATTGAAGTTCAGTTCAGTTCAGTTCAGTCGCTCAGTCGTGTCTGACTCTGTGACCTCATGAACTGCAGCACGCCAGGCCTCCCTGTCCATCACCAACTCCAGGAGTCTACCCAAACCCTTGTCCATCGAGTCAGTGATGTCATCCAGCCATCTCATCCTCTGTCGCCCCCTTCTCCTGCCTTCAGTCCTTCCCAACATCAGGGTCTTATCCGTTGAGTTAGCTCTTTGAATCAGGTGGCCCAAGGATTGGAGTTTCAGCTTCAACATCAGTCCTTCCAATGAATATTCAGGACTGATTTCCTTTAGGATGGACTGGTTGGATCTCCTTGCAGTCCAAGGGACTCTAAAGAGTCTTCTCCAACACTAATATAATATTGGAATCAGACTATATATACGGTTTTGTATCCTAATTTTCCCCAAGAATTTGGATTTTCCATGTCCTGCCAAACCCTTTGCCCCCCCAGTTGGGCCGTTTGCATTCAGTCTGTCAATGCACAGGCCCAGGCCTCCAGGTGGAGCAGGCTGGGGGCCTCTCCGGGGAAGTGGAAGGCTTGGCTGGTTTTATAGTGAAACCATCTATAAATAATATTGCCCACTGCAAATATTGATTTTGATGCACTACCTAAGGCATTTTCTAATTTGAAAATGTTTTCAACTGAAAAAGCTGTCATTTGCAATTCGTCATGTTATGAGGATCCTGTTAAATGTGTTACATATTTTGGGGTTGGTTATTTGACTTGGAAAGTTGCAGAAGCACAGAAATTCCTGTATCTCCAAAAAATAAGAGAATGGATTTTAGAGCCACTCTGACAGGCATAGTCTAAGAAAGACCTTTTTATTTATTTTTTTTTTTTAGTATTGCTCTCATCTTAAATTTTTTTTAATAGTGCTCTATGCTTGTAAAAAGTATGGATCCTTGTGGTATCTACAAATGTGACTGAAGAAGTTGTCTAGTTACGGTTCTCAGGATGTTGAGGAAACCCCATCACTCTTTGTTTGGAGCAGAGAGCAGTGCTGAAACACTGATCTGGGGAAACTATTATTACTAACGCTGGGAGCTGGGAGAAAAGGACAAGATTTTCAAAATATTTTCTTTGCAAAAGTATACGCGGACCTCAGTATGTCCATTAGAGCTTGGCCTTTATCTTGTTCCTAATTTTTGCTTTATGATGCTGAACTTTATTTGGAGAAGTGCTGCCCCAACTCTGCCCCCTTACTTTTTTTTAAAAGGAAGAATTTTAAGTTCATCCCTCTTTTAAGATACTTTAAAATAATATTTTAGCAGTAGGTTTGTCACTAAATGTACAGTTGATCCTTGGTTTTAATATTTGGGAAAAAACCCAAGATTTACTATATTGAAATTCTCTTTCAGGTTGTTCCAAGATCTTTGAAGATCCAAGAAGAAGCCGTGTTGACCAAAAGCAAGACAAATGACTCACAGAGAAAAAGGATGGGGGAGCCAAGGGCGATTCAAGGTAAAACAGAAAGCCCCAGAAAAGTCCTGCCTTTCAAGAAGTCTTAGAAAAATGTGAATGTAAAGATTTTGTACCTTCAGTATTTGGTATTTGGGGGGCCCAAACCTCCAAAGACCTTTTCTGGGTTCCTTTAATGTACTTTGAGGAACTTAGGTTGGTTCCCTAGATTCTCCCCCCATACATAAAATGCCCTTGACCCAGTGCCGCCTCTTCTGCCTTCAACACTGTGGAGTTTCTAAAATCCCCACTTTCTGAGTTCTGTAGTCATCACAGCTCCTCCTGTTTCCACTGCTTTCCGCTTACTTCTGCTCCATCCAGAAGAAACAAAGAGCCAAAAGCAGTGTCTGCAGAGCCGTGCTTTTTTAACTTTCTAGTCTCTTTATTCAAGCTATTTGTTGACATGGAAATTGTTGGTTCATGAGGACCCCTTCATGGCAAAGTACACTGTGAAGATAAGCAGCAATTCTTACGATGAGCGAGGAGGTAGAAGGGTTCTGTCTTGGGCTGATAATTTATGTGATTCTCTGCACAGTTCCTGTTTTCTGAATAATTATGTAAAACTTTATTTTAGGATTATTCATCCATATACATAAGAGACTTTGTGTTTCTGAGTTTCCAGTGGCATCACTGTAATAAGCAAAAATGAGAAATCTATTTTTTAATTAAAGGAGAATTGCAGTATTGATTTGAGAAATCTGTATTTAAAGGAGCAGGATACCTTGGAAGAAAAAGTTCATCAGAGTAGAAAAATTTCCCAGTAAAGTGATACCGCAACTGTGTTGTTTTGTGCACGCTAAGTTGACTCCTTGCAAGGGGTCAGTGGACTGTAGCCCACCAGGCTCCTCTGTCCATGGGATTTTCCAGGCAAGAATGCTGGAGTTGGTTGCCATTTCCTCCTGCAGGGCATCTTCCTGACTCAAGGATGGAACCTGAGTCTCTTAGGTCTCCTGCATTGGCAGGTGGATTCTTCACCACTGTGCCACCTGAGAAGCCCGTTGCAGTTCTAGAAGAATATATTATAAACATGTATTCTAATGAACCGTTTTATTCAATAGATAGTTTTAATACTGAATGTATTTCCAAGATCCTAAAGTACTATTTTAACAGGTGGTATTATATAGTATAAAGTTACAGGAAACAATGCTTTTGAAGAATTGTGATAAGACCAGAACCTGTATAGTAAAACACTGTATCTGTTGCTGAAGGGATGCAGATCAGTGTACTGCCTTCTTGAATGTGCTTTTATGATAGCTCTGTTTTTCTGTCCTATTGCCAGATTTGGTTAGTAGTTATTTTACCTGAATTCAATTGCAGCCTCATTTCGAGAGGCCCACACAGGGGTTGAGCATTTGCCTTCATTAACTATGCAAAAAATAAAAGTGTTTAACGTGGAGAATTTCAGCACTTTATCTACAAAATGCCCCCCTTATTTATTTAGGACTGTCAGGCTTTTCTCAAAAAAAGCATTCCAGTGGTCGAAGAGATTATGATGGGGCTGGTGTAACACTGACTTATACCTTGAACTCAAAGAAAAGAGTCTCTCCTCTCCTGACGTTAAGGCAGGAGTGATGAGTAGACGGTTCAGCAGTGCGTGGTGCCTGGGATGGGCTTTGAGCAGTCTGTGTCCAGTAAGAGACCTTGCACGTGAATTGGACACGGTCCCTAAGGCCACGCCCCCATCGGGGGCAGTCCTCTTATCAGTCAAAAGATGGAAAATAAAGGCATGTCCATCTGCAGGGATGCTGGGACAAAGTACCACGGACTGGGGCGGGGCGGGTGGTGCTTAGACAGCGGGAATTTGTTCTCTCCCAGCTCTAGAGCTCAGGGTGAGTGCAGGGCCGGTTCCTCCTATCTGTCCCAGGCCCATCTCTCTGCTTATGGATGGTCATCTTCTCCCTGTGTCTTTGCACTGTCTTTTATTTATGCAAATCTGTTTATAAATCCCCCCCTTTTTTGTTTAAAAAAAATAAGGGCACCCGTCATATTGGGTTAGGGTCTACCCTAATGACCCCACTTTAGCTTCATTACCTGTGGAAAGACTGCCTCCTAATAAGGTCACATTCTCAGATGCTGGGGATGTGGACACTGAAGAATTGATGCTTTCGAACTGTGGTGCTGGAGAAGACTCTTGAGAGTCCCTTGGACTACAATGAGATCAAACCTGTCCATCCTGAAGGAAATCAGTCCTGAATATTCTTTGGAAGGACAGATGCTAAAGCTGACATGCCTGTTCTTTGGCCACCTGATGCAAAGAGCCGACTCCCTGGAAAAGACCCTGATGCTGGGAAAGATTGAAGGCAGGAGGAGAAGGGGATGACAGAGGATGAGATGGTTGGATGGCGTCACTGACTCAATGGACATGAGTTGGAATAAACTCCGGGAGTTGATGATGGACAGGGAGGCCTGGTGTGCTGCAGTCCAGGGGGTCGCAAAGAGTCAGACATGACCGAGCAACTGAACAGCAACACCACCATGAAGGGTGGTGTGATGGAAACAGTCCAACCTGTTGCAGTAGTTATTTATATTTGGTGGAAAGATGAAGCCTTATCGTACTGAAGGAGTTCAGTTTCTTATTTTTAGACAGACGTAGAGGTACATTTGGTTTCTTGTTTTTCCACCTCCCACTGATCTCCTTTGCTTACATTGGGGAGAGCAGGCACCAGGGCTGGGGCCACGGTGAGCTGAGGGAGGCACCATTTCCGAGGAGCTGCTCCCTCTTGGGTGTTGACTCTGCGCCTGCAGGAGCTGAGAGGGGTTGCCTCCTGAAATCGTGAGCTCCGGGTGGACGTCTCGCTGACCTCTCACTCGGTTTAGGAGAACACTGCCCAGGGAAGAGTCAGACCTTTGCAGTTTTGGGGGTAAGTTTTCTATTAATAGTAAGAAACTGACATACCTAATGTCCACTCATCTGGAATCAGTGAACCTCACAACTGGCTCCTGCAGTGAATGCGTCTGTTGTGATGAGTTTGCTCAGAGCCATTTTACCTAACGTGTCTGCACGTAATGACTAATTAGCCTAAAATTAAAAATTCCATTTTAAAATTAAAGACAAAGGACCCATATGAAAAGTGAGCAGCTTATTTCTTGGTAATTATTTTTCACAAAGTTGCAGGATTTTATACAGTACCAGCTTGCTTGCTTTCTTTCCAATATTTAATTCAGTTCAGTTCAGTTGCTCAATCAGGTCTGACTCTGTGACCCCATGTATTTCCAGTATTGATGGCCACTTACCAAGTGCTTGAATGAAAAATGAAAGTGTTAGTCACTCAGTGAGTAGTCTGACTCTTTGTGATGCCACGAAGCCTGCCAGGCTCTTCTGGCCATGGAATTCTCCAGGCCAGAAGATTGGAGTGGGTTGGCATGACCTCCAGGGTATCTTCCTGACCCAGAGGTCGAACATGAGTCTCCTGAACTGCAGGTAGATTCTTTACTGTCTGAGCCACCAGGGAAGCCCTATGAAGTGCTTACTCTGTGCCTAGCCCTGTGAGGGGTTTCAGGAGCATGATTCAGTCTAAGACTCCCAGAGGCCTTTGGCCGTGGCAGGGGAGATTCACCAAATTACTTCTACTCGGGGACTAACAAGCTGGAATAGAAACTGGCCAAATTTTGTGTCACACCTGTGTGAATCTGGTCTCATCAGTTCAGTTCAGTGCAGCCGCTCAATCGTGTCTGACTCTTTGTGACCCCATGAATTGCAGCATGCCAGGCTTCCCTGTCCATCACCAACTCCCAGAGTCCATCCAAATCCATGTCCATAGAGTCGGTGATGCCATCCAGCCATCTCATCCTCTGTCGTCCCCTTCTCCTCCTGCCCTCAATCCTTCCCAGCATTAGGGTCTTTTCCAATGAGTCAACTCTTTGCATGAGGTGGCCAAAGTTTTGGAGTTTCAGCTTCAACATCAGTCCTTCCAATGAACACCCAGGACTGATCTCATTTAGGATGGACTTGTTGGATCTCCTTGCAGTCCAAGGGACTCTCAAGAGTCTTGTCCAACACCACAGTTCAAAAGCATCATTTCTTTGGTGCTCAGCTTTCTTCACCATCCAACTCTCACATCCATACATGACTACTGGAAAAACCATAGCCTTGACTAGACTGACCTTTGTTGACAAAGTAATGTCTCTGCTTTTCAATATGCTATCTTGGTTGGTCATAACTTTCCTTCCAAAGTAATTAAGTGTCTTTCAATTTCATGGCTACAATCACCATCTACAGTGATTTTGGAGCCCAAGAAAATAAAGTCTGACACTGTTTCCACTGTTTTCCATCTATTTCCCATAAATGATGGGACCAGATGCCATGATCTTAGTTTTCTGAATGCTGAGCTTTAAGCCAACTTTTTCACTCTCCTCTTTCACTTTCAGCAAGAGGCTTTTTAGTTCCTCTTCACTTTCTGCCATAAGGGTGGTGTCATCTGCATATCTGAGGTTATTGATATTTCTCCCAGCAATCTTGATTCCAGCTTGTGCTTCTTCCAGCCCAGCATTTCTCATGATGTACTCTGCATATAAGTTAAATAAACAGGGTGACGATATACAGCCTTGACGTACTCCTTTTCCTTTTTGGAACCAGTCTGTTTTTCCATGTCCAGTTCTAACTGTTGCTTCCTGACCTGCATACAGGTTTCTCAAGAGGCAGGTCAGGTGGTCTGGTATTCCCACCTCTTTAAGAATTTTCCACAGTTTATAGTGATCCACACAGTCAAAGGCTTTGGCATAGTCAATAAATCAGTAAAAGATGTTTTTCTGGAACCTTCTTGCTTTTTTGATAATCCAATGGCCATAACTTCATGGCAAATAGGTGGGGAAACAGTGGAAAAAGTGTCATAGAGTACAACCCCGCAATCCCACTACTGGGCATATACTCTGAGGAAACCAGAATTGAAAAAGACACATGTACCCCAAAGTTCATTGCAGCACTGTTTACAATCACTAGGACATGGAAGCAACCTAGCTGTCCATCACCAGATGAATGGACAAGGAAATTGTGGTACATATACACAGTGGAATATTACTTAGCCATTAAAAAGGAGCACATTTAACTCATTTCTAATGACATAGATGAATCTAGAGCCTATTATATGGAGTGAAGTGAGTCATAAAGAAAAAAACAAATGTGGTATGTTAACACATATATATGGAATCTGGAAAAATGGTAATGATGAACCTATTTGCAGGGCAGGAAAGGAGACACAGCTGGCTTTGCTGGTGGCTCAGATGGTAAAGAATCTGCCTGCAGTGTGGGAGACCCAGGGTTCAATCCCTGGGTTGGGAAGATCCCCTGGAGAAGGAAATGGCAACCCACTCCAGTAGTCTTGCCTGCAGGATCCCATGGACAGAGGAGCCTGGTGGGCTACATACAGTCCATGGGGTTACAAAGAGTCAGACACGACTAAATGACTAACGCTTTCACTTTCAAAGGAGAACAGACTTGTGGACACAGTAGGGGCAGAAGAGGGTGGGACGATTTGAGAGAACAGCCTTGAAACATACACATTACATATGTAAAATGGACAGCCAGGGGGAGTTTGGTTTATGACGCAGGATTCAGTGATTGGTAGAAGGAATCACAGAAGTCAGGATAGTGCTGTACTTCCTATGACAGTATTTTAGCAAGGGCACAGATGAACAGATGGCTGGAAGTGTGTCGGATGGAGGTCCAGAAGGGTCACGAGTACAGGAGCCTCTTCTCCAAGGAGTGGGGGCTGTGAGATTGCTCACCAACTAGGAAACTCTCTGAATCCTGTCATTTAAGGGTTTTATGAAGATTTCATCATGTAGGCAGGATCAGTTATGAATTCAGTTTCCAGCTCTACCTGTCTCTCCAGAGGGATGGGGTGGGGCTGAACGTTCAAGGTCTCCCATGAAGGCTGAGAGCTTCTGAGACCAGTCTAAAGCCATTGAGGGGTCCATCACGAGTCACTTCATTAGGACAAAATGTGGTCCTGGGACTCCTGGTGGTTCAGTGGATGGGGTTCCCTGCTCCCGATATGGGGGTCTGGGGTTCCCTGGTGGGGAAACTGGATCCTGCATGCCACAGCTGAGACCTGCCACAGAACCCTCCAAAAAAAAAAAAAAAAATAGACAAAAAAATGTGGTCCTCTTACCCTTGTGTGTATGTGATCAGCTGCTTCAATCGTGCCTGAATCTTTGAGACCCCGTGGACTGTAGCCCCCCAGGCTCCTCTGTCCATGGAATGCTCCAGGCAACAACACTGGAGTGGGTTGCCACGCTCTCCTCCAGGGGATCTTCCTGACTCAGTGATCAAATCCACATCTCCTGCATCTCCTGCATTGCAGGTGGATTCTTAACCCACTGAGCCACGTGGGAAGCCACCCCCCCACCCCTCCCATCACCCTTAACACTCAGGAAATTTAAAAGCTGTCTGCCAGGAGCTGATACAAAGACTAAGGATGTTTTCTATTCCACCACAGTAAGACAATCCCCATTTTACAGTTGTGTAACTAAAGGCAATAGAGGATAGAGCTTCAGAAGACTAAGATCATGGCATCTGGTCCCATCACTTCAAGGCAAATAGATGGGGAAACAGTGGCACACTTTATTTTTGGGGGTTTCAAAATCGCTGCAGTTGGTGAGTGCAGCCATGAAATTAGAAGATGCTTACTCCATGGAAAAAAAGTTATGACCAACCTAGACAGCAAATTAAAAAAAGCAGACACATTACCAACAAAGGTCCATCTAGTTAAACCTATGGTTTTTCCAGTAATCATGTATGGATGTGAGAGTTGGACCATAAAGAAAGCTGAGTGCCGAAGAATTGATGCTTTTAAAGTGTGGTGTTGGAGAAGACTCTTGAGATTCTACAAGGAGATCCAACCAGTCCATCCTAAAGGAAATCAGTCCTGAATATTCACTGGAGAACTGATTCCTTGGAAAAGACCCTGATGCTGGGAAAGATTGAAAGTGGGCGGAGAAGGGGACGACAGAGGATGAGATTGTTGAATGGCCTCACCAACTCAATGGACATGGGTTTGGGTGGACTCCGGGAGTTGGTTATGGACAGGGAGGCCTGGCGTGCTGCAGTTCATGGCGTCGCAGAGAATCGGACACGACTGAGCAACTGAACTGAGCTGAACTGAGGAGGGAAACCAGATCTGGCTTCCATCCTGAATCTGACCCTGTTGCACCTCTGCTCAGATGTAGTACCATCCGGGGGAGCCCTGCCCCCAGGCCTTCTAGGACTTTCTCTTGCCCATCCCCCAATCCACACTGCATTTGAAGTGCCTGGGAGTCCAGAGCTCCTGCCCAAACTGTCCTGAGCATCTCTGGGGCCGACACAGGCTCCTCCCTTGAGATCCATCCTTTTGGCAGGTCCTGTGTGTACTTCTCTAGACCTGACGGACAGTGATCAGGGCCATGTAGAATGAAATGTCCCCATGATTGTGTAAGGGCCTCGCAAACAGGCCAGAACTGGGTTGGGAAGAGAAGCAGGGAGGGAGTGTCCTTTTTCTATTCTGGCCCCAGCCCCGCAGATATCCAGGTCTTCTCTTAACCATTTGACAGCACTGCCTCCCTAATTATACAATGCTTATTTTCCTTTTGGCCCGGTGTGCCAGTTCATACTTGATGCAATTATATCTAAAGCAACCCAAATCAAATATTTGTTTCTGTGTAGTAAGCATTGGCATTTTCAAAACAGGAATGAAGACGGGATCGTTTCAGTTTTCAAGATACCCAATAATAAAAGAACATTGGGTCATGAAATCCAAAGTCATAAACATACATTACCCAAGGAATTTATTGCAAGAAGTATGTAGTCGAGAAAGGGTTTTTAGACAACACAGATTCAAGTTTTGCAAGGGTTCAAGGGCAAGTAAAAGAGAAAATAAAAGGCTTCTACAGGGATATAAAAGCATCACGTCATTCATCAACGACTAAATATTTGAGAAATGCTCATTGGAAATACAAAAGTGAATTAGAAGAACTTTTTAAAAAATCCATAATACCCTCTCAAATGGCAGGAAGAACAGACACCAAATGACTGCAAAGACAGTTGAGGGTGTTTGTGGAAGGAAGAGACGTGGGGAAGGTGATAGAACTGTCGCTCTCCTGGGCTTTGGGGGCGTCGCTTCTTAGCTGATCTGGTTTGGAGGATGACAGCACCATTCACATTGTTTGTTTAGTTGCTAAGCTGTGTCTTGACTCTGCGGCCCCATGGACTTCAGCATGTCAGGCTTCTCTGTCCTCCAGTGTCTCCCAGGGTTTGCTCAAATTTGTGTTCATTGAATTGGAGATGTTATCTAACCATCTCATCCTCTGCTGCCCACTTCTTCTGCCTCCAATCTTTGCCAGCATCAGGGTCTTTTCCAAGAGTCATCTCTTCCTATCAGGTGGCAAAATCCTGAAGCTTCAGCTCCATCATTTCTTCCAGTGAATATTCAGGGTTGATTTCCTTTAGGATGGACTGGTTGGATCTCCTTGCAGTCCACAGGACTCTCAAGGGTCTTCTCCAACACCATAATTCAGAAGCCTCAGTTCTTCGGTGCTCATCAACATTGACTGGTTCATCAATTCCTTGAATTGATGATGATCCTGGTGGTGGCCAGGATCATATACCCTGGCTCTCTAAGGTGGGAGGATGGGAGGAGCATTGGTTCCTCGCTTCCCTGCCTTCCTGCTGGTCCGCATGCCTTTTGCTCTTCAAGGCTTCGTGGTGCCACCTCCGTGGCTCTCTCCCTCCTCTGGGTACTCTCCATGTCCCTCACCTGCAGTGCCCCTGGCTGCCCGCTCTCAGGACTGAACTCTGGGTATCTGTATCAATTGTTTCCCTTTCTCCATCCCTTGAAGGGCGTGGCTGCATCACATCTGGAATCTATATATCCCCTTCCCCACAGCTTCATCCTTATGCCTTGAAATTATCCCAGATTTCCCTATAAAAGACACGAGACATAAACAGTCATTATTAAGTTTATGTCTTTCTGGGTTATAGATCGAATGGCCTTTGTGACTTCTGTGATGCATCTGTGGTCTTGGATATCCAGAATGTTGATCCTGTTTCACTGTAGTTAGAAACCCCAGCAGGCTGGCAGGGTCCCATCATGGCAAGTAAAGATTCAGCTGCTCCTGGGAAGGACTCTGAGAATCCCAGAGTCTTCTGGTTGAAGTTTCTCTGTTCCTCTTCAGTTTTCCAGCTCGTTTTGAGGTTGGGTCAGGGTTTGAGATCATGTCTGGTAGCCCAGACAGACTGTAAAGAATCTTTCTGCGATGCAGGAGACCTGGATTCGATCCCTGGGTTGGGAAAATCCCCTAGAGAAGGGAATGGCAACCCACTCCAGTATTCTTGCCTGGAGAATTCCCTGGATAGAAGAAGAGCCTGGCAGGCTCCAGTCCATGGGGTCATAAAGAGTTGGACATGGCTGAGTGACTAACACTTTCACTCTTAGATGAATGGAAATGGTTCATTTGTGGGTTGAGATGAAGTCAGTTTCTTTTGAAATTCCTATTGGAGTCACCCTTTATCTCTCTAGTTGGGAAAGTCTTGAGGGGCATCTAGGTAACCTGGTTATTAAAAGCATATAGTGTACATTGGTAATTGCCACAAAAATGCCATGTAACACTATATCTCCAATCTCAGTGGTTTAAAACAAGTAGCATTTGTTCCACTCGTGAGCCCGTGGATCTACCATCCTGAGCAGTTTTGGTTTTGTAGTTCCCCTCACATGCCCTGGGTTTGATGGTCTCTCAGAGGGATGATCTGTGGTCTTGGCTGGAGAGATTGGATGACTGGGCTTTCTCCACGCGCCTCCTGTCTGCAAAACACAAGTCTGGGCAGGTTCCCACGGGGCTAGAGAGTTACAAGTGGAAATGCTTGATATCTCTTGAGACTTGGGCTGTCCTTCTGCTGTGTTCTGTTGGATGAAACAAGGCCCAGGGGCTGCCCGAGAACAGGGCCTGGGGAAGCAGACCCTGCTCAGTGAGAGGAAGCCCTGTCCCAGGCGGAAGGCACGGACCCAGAGAGGCGTGGCGAACCAACACCTGCTGTTTGCCCGCCGGAGCATGACAGGAAGATGTGAGCCAGCCAGTCTCCTCCTTCTCTGGGTATCTACGGCACATGTGGGTACTTTGGTGGTCTCCATGGGCCGTCAGCCAGTCCCACACTGAGCAGCCTCAAACAACAACCCGCTTGCTGTTTCCCTGGACCGTTCTCTCTCGGTGTGCCGGGGGCTGTGGCTATCTGAGACATGACCATACTGGAGTGCCCAGGGTGGCACCTTTGTGGGCCCAGCATGTGGGCCCGGTGCCAGCCATGCACCCGTCTCAGGCCCCCACCGTGTTGCTGAGCCGCACTGGGGCTCAGGGACTGGGTTCCCACCGGCAGGAAGGGAGAGCTGCGCTCAGGGCCCCCAGAGCCACCTCCTGCAGCGTTTCAGGATCAGAGGCGGTTGCTAAGTCCCCTGGGCTTTGAGGGGAGGGGACAGGCTTGTGGTGTGTGGGTGCAGTGGGGAGCAGTGGTATGGGGTGAGCTCCTTAGAGGAGATGCTGAAGCCTTCAAAAGGAACCCTTGTTCCTGAGCATGTGGTCCTGCAGTGGTGGCGGGTAGGGGGGGGCGCTTCTTATTGTCCAGAAGCCCTGGGGAGGCCGTCCTCCCACCACCAGGGGAGCCAGTTCCGAGAGACCTCTGGCCAGGTCCCTGTTCTCTGTCCTCCCCTTCATTTGCCAAGAACGTGGGTTACCTTCAACTGCTCCCCTAGTCAATTTCAGGACAGTGCTTCATTGCTTTTGCATGTTTAGCAACTATTATCCCCCAAAGAACTTACTTTTGACTTGAAGGGGGAATTGCACATTTCCCAGGATCAAGAAATTTGGCTTTAGGAAAAAATAATGTCTGAGGTTCCAAGTTTGTCATTGTCTTGGACAACCAAGCTCCACCCCGTTCTTGGGACTTGCAGCCACCTGGAGGACAGACTCCACCCCACCCCACCCCGCTCCAAGCATTAGGGCTTCCCTGGTGGCTCAGAAGTAAAGACTCCACCTACCAATGCATTGAGACCCAGGAGACACGGGTGTAATCCCTGGGTCTGGAAGACGGTCTGAAGAAGGAAATGGCAGCCCATCCCAGTATTCTTGCCTGGGAAATCCTGTGGACAGAAGAGCCTGGCGGGCTGCAGTCCATGGGGTCAGAAAGAGGCAGACAGACATGGCTGGGTGACTGAACATGCACACACCCCCAAGCATGCAGACCTGAGGAAGAAGGCTTCCCGTGAGAGGCTGAACTATGTCCAAAGTGGGTGTGTTTGTACCTTAAGAGGGTCCGAAACCCTGGATTACAGATGCACTCCTGGGAGAGCCCCGGCAGATCCCCGGAGTGGTGTGTTTGAGAGCAAACTTGGAAGTCCGCTTTTGCGTCCCCCTTTCTGCTTGTTTACGTTCCGAAGTTTACTGCTGCTCAGAGTCAGAGGTCTGATTTACGAAAAAGGAAACACACAACAGTGAGGGTTAATCCAAAAGGGCCACCACCCAAAGACATAAATCAGAAAAGTTGTTCTCACTGCTAGGAAAGAACCGCTGGCTAAGACCTACAGAGAGCCCAAGGCTGATGGGGGAGGCGGTGCCTGGGGCCCTGGGGAAGGGTCCCCAGGTGGGAGAGGTTCCCCTTGGGATCAGCTTTGGCTGCGTTGTGGCCAGGAATGGAGGGGGCCTCAGGTGGGTGGTGGGTAGCTGCAGGGAAGAAGTACCACTGCCTTTCTCTCCTCCTGCCCCCTGAGCTCCAGACGGTGTCTCATTGGTCAGACTTGATTGGACCCAGAAGGCAAGGGAGCCCAGCTGAGGTCGTCTGTAGGGGTCAGCCCTGGGGGGCAGGGTGGGAGGGGGAAGTGGAGAGTGTTTCTGGTGTGGGAGGGCAGAAAAGAACCCCAGCACGCTGGTTTGTAATCTGAAGAAAGGAATATCGTGGGTGAAGTATTTATCCCTAGACTATTGGTGTCTTAAAATTCATTTGGGTTTAAATTTTCAGTACATTAAATTGTCTTCACAATCAGGGTGAAACCTGTTAATTATGTCAAACCGAAGATCCTTTTGGGTCTTGGTGTCAGGCCAGTCTGACTTGAATCCTGGTGCTGTTTCTTATCAACCATGTGATCTTGGATAAGGTAGTGACTACCCAGGGTTTCCACGGGCTTCCCTGGTGGCACAGTGGTAAAGAATCTGCCTGCCAATGCAGGAGATGCAAGAGACAGGGGTTCGATCCCTGGGTTGGGAAGATCCCCTGGAGGAGAGCATGAAAACCCACTCCAGTATTCTTGCCTGGAGAACCCCATGGACAGAGCTGCCTGGCGGGCTATGGTCCACGAGGTCGCAAAGAGTCTGAAGCACATACGATTGAGGCACACGCATACACACTGGGTGTCCACATTCCTGGCTGGATGATGGGAGTGTGAGCACTCAGAGTGGTGGCTAGGGTCCAGTGAGCAATGTCTGTGGGGCCTTTAGCCCTAAAGCCTTAGCGGGTGATTCATTCAGTGACCCGTGGCTGTGCTTTTTATTAAGGGCATAATTATGAAGCTTTGGAGAAGGAACTGACACCCCACTCCAATATTCTTGCTGGGAAAATCCCACGGACAGAGGAGCCTGGCGGGCTGCAGTCTGTCCATAGAGTTTCAAAGAATCAGACATGCCTGAGTACTTGAGCAATTATGAAGCTTACAGATGTGTATTGCTGTTCGGTCACTCAGTCACGTCTGACTCTTTGTGACCCCATGGACTGCAGCACGCCAGGCTTTCCTGTCCTTCACCGTCTCCCGGAGCTTGCTTAAACTCCTGTCTTTGAGTCAATGATGCCATCCAACCATCTCATCCTCTGTCACCCCCTTCTCCTCCTGCCTTCAGTCCTTCCCAACATCAGGGTCTTTTCCAGTGAGTTGGCTCTTGGCATTAGGTGGCCAAAGTACAGATGTATAGATGGCATTAGTTTGGGTAAAAACATGTGAGTCCAATTCTGTCAATATAATAAGAAATATCATTTTGGGGATCTCATTTCTTCCTTTAAATGATCACTCATAGATGCTGCTCATGTAAAATGATGTGTATCAACTGAATTTGATTTGGATTTTGGGGAGTCTGACGTCTTAGGGTTATGGGGATTAAAACGAAATGATATTCCCAACATAAGAGAAGTCAGGTTTCTAGTCACTTCATCCACTGTTCCTATCTAAAGGCAAACATCTGAGGAGACCTTCACTGTTCACCTAAAACTGTCACAACACTGCTAATCATTGTGTGTGCTCAGTCGTGTCTGACTCTTGGCCACCACCATGGACGGTCGCCCGCCAGGCTCCTCTGTGGGAACACCCCGGCAAGAACACTGGAGCGGGAAGCCATTTCCTCCTGCAGGGGACCTTTCTGACCCAGGGATCGAATGAGCTTATGTCTCCTGCATCTCCAGATTCCTCACCACGTGGGAAGCCCCGTGACCCAGCCATTGTTGCTGTTGTTGAGTTGCTCAGTCGGGTCCTACTCTTTGCGATCCCGTGAACTGTGGCACACCAGGCTTCCCTATCCTGCCTCATCGGCTATACCCCAATACAAGATAGAGTTTGTTTTTTTTCAATGCAAACATTTAATGCAGAGCTGAGGTTTCTTGACTCTTGTGTGTGCGCTGTGTTCAGTCCTGATGGAAAACAGAACACAGATAACACGGTTGCTTACGGCTGTTTGTGTCACCTCTTTGTGTCTCCTAGCTGCCTCGGATGCTGAATGAATGGTAGCCGCGCTGGCCTCCTGAAGGTCATGATTCAGACTGTCCCAGACCCAGCAGCGCATATCAAGGTAGGTTCCATCCTGGCCACACAACTGCCCTGACTCCCTCCTTGACTGGGTTTTTCACCGACCTCTGCCCACCTCTCAGTGACTGCCAGGGTCAGCCATCCGCAGCTGTGAGTCAAACCCAGTCCACTGTCTGTTTTTCCACAGCTCGGGAGCTAAGAAAATGCCTTCCACATTTTTAAATGGTTGAAAAAAAATCAAAAGAATATTTCACAGTGCATGTAAATGACAGGAAATTTAGATTTCATTGTGCAGAAGGAGCGTTCTCTTGGGCTCCAGCCACACTCTCATTTCCATGCTGTCGGGGGCTGCTTCCATGCTGTCATGGCGGAGTTGAGCCCTTCCAACTTGGAGACCATATGGGCTGCAAAGCTGACTGTATTTACTGTCTGGTTCTTTGCAGGGAAGGAGAGCTGACCCTTGAGTTAACATCAGAAACCACGTCCAAATTCTCTGACTTCTGTTCTAATTCCATCTCCTTGATGCTTCCCGGGGTTACCTAGGGAGAGGCGGGAGGGGCGGGGGCTTGGGTTTCCAGCGCTCAGCCGCCGTGTTATCGGGGCACCCCGACACGTCAGCAGCTCGTCACGCACGCCTGCCCCCCTCCTCTGCCCACTGACAGCTCTTCCGTGGGCTCTGGAGGTGAGAGAACCGGGGGGCCGAGACTCGAGCCAAGGCAAGTCCCCGTGAGGGAGCCGGCCCGTCCCTTTCAGGGCTCCGCGTCCACGTGGGTGCAGCCATCGGGAGGAAATGAAGTGATGGTTTTCATATACTTGACCCAGATAAAAGTTACAGAAAACGCTGGGGCTTGCACTGCATCAGCCAGATAGGCTGTCTGCACCTGTGCTGGTTGGTTCAGCTGTCTGCGCTGGCCCAGCTTGCTCACTGCCTTGCCAGTTCTTAATTTTCCCCATATAAATTCATTTCCCCAAGTGGCCTGGTCGATTTTTTTTTTCCCACTAATTTTTACTCTTTACCTGAAACATTTATTGAAAACTGAAAGTGGCTTATAAAGGAAAGTTTATGGTATTGAATGATTTTACCATTTTGCGGAGGGGTGCTAAAGCATGAAACATCCTCCGAAGTGGCATGTATGCACACACATTTACATACACGCGTGCATTTTAAAAGCGGTATATTTGGAAAAGGGTTGTGTACCATGTGCAGCTCACGTCCACACACATTTGATTTCTTTGAGAATGGAATTAGAAGCAATGAGTTTTAAGTGTGTGTTTTTTTTTAAATAGCTTTGTGGGTGCTCTTGCAAGTGTCAGAAATATGGGGAGTCCGAAGGGTGTGAAGGATGCTAGATTTCTCCCAGGGACTGAGAGGAGAGGACCTTCTGGCAGGCGCTATCATTTAATTTCTGTGCGATGGTGTATTGGGCATGGCCGCTATGTCTACAAAACACAAGTGGGAAAACTCTTGTGGCTGTGATAAGGTTTCTTCAGAAATATCTGGAATGTGTTTGGTGAGTGTGTTCATGCTACACACAGATCGGGGAGGGGACCTTTCTTTTTAGTCTCTGTTAATCATGAAGCCACGAGTTGCAAAGGGAAGCTCTCAGAGAAGGATGGTGATAACAAAAAATATCTTCTGAAGCTCAGAGTATGAGCAGCAACAACTGAAATTCATTTTGACTGGCGTTTTATTTGTAACCAACCAGAAGGAAAAGATGAGGTCAGCAAGAAATTACTGCAGACTTTTAAAGTTAATTTATCTAGTACAAACACACAAATCTGAGAAACATGATCCCTGTGTGTTCAGGAGAAATGTTCTGTATTTGATCTCAGAAATTAGCTATGTTTTCAGCTCTGATTCATCTTATTGTCCTCGTATTGGTTAATGTAAATGTAAGTGAAGGATAATCTTGAGAAATGGTAACCTTGAAAGTTTCTTAAGAACAAATTTCAACTCAAATTGCTTCTGTGTCTTTGAAGATGAACTGGCAATTTAGAGCGGCAGATAGTAATAGCCGACATTGGCTTCGAGGTAGGGAGAATTCTATTAAAGCCATTTGCTTCTTTTGCAAATCTATCAAATTCCACCTACTGAAATTTTAATAATTATTCCTGGACTTCCTTTTTTTTCCGTATATGAAATTGGTGTCCTTGACAACAGTCAGGAAAATAAGACTGCTTTCTACTATTTCCTTAAAATACCCAATTTGGGGAGTTTACTCAGTAAAATTTTCTGTGCTGAGATGTTTCTGGTTCTGGACTAAGGGACACAGCTCTTAGAGAGGAAGTTCTTATAAATGACACATGACTGGGTTCACTTGGTATGTTAATGCAGATACTGGAAGAGTTTGCTTTTGGCTCACTGCTCCAGAAATGTTTTTCTCATCTGAAAAGTACTTGAATTCCCTGCAGAATTGACTTCACATGGGAGTTGTGCAGGGAGACAGCCATAAAGACTTTATGCATCCCTCGTTACCCCTCCATAGGCTGATCTGGAGGAAGGAAATGATCCTTTTGTATTTAGGAAATGTATCCCACATAGCTCCCTATAGTTCTTTCCTGCCGGAGCAAATTACTCTTATCCTTTCATATATTGAAAAGAGCTGGAAATGATTTTACAAAGGAGGGATGGTGAATAATTATGAAATGTTAGTCTTGACTTACATAATGGGATGGTTGTGGCAGTTGGTTTACAAGGAAAGTGAACCGAACTTTACATGTATTTTTAGCCTATTCTTCACTGATGAGAATAGTGAGTTATTCAGCATGTCTTACCTGTCTTCCTTTGCAGGCCCTTCCGAGCGCGTTGTATTTATTTGTTTACGTCTGCGCTGGGTCTTCCTTGCTGCCAGCAGGCTTTCCCTGGTTGCGTAGTCTTCCCTGCAGCGTGGCGCCTCCCCTTGCCGTAGTTCCTTTTGTTGCAGAGCACAGTCCAGATCTCTGACTCTGTAGTTGTAACATGTGGGCTTGGCCTTAGTTGTCCTTCACCGTCTGGGATCCTTGTCAACTAGGGATGGAGCCTGTGTCCCCTGCATTGGCAGGTCGATTCTTAACCACTGGACCACCAGGGAAGGCTCAAGCACTTTTTTACGATAAACATTACGGTGTCACAACAGTATGAACTTAGCTGGTTAGGTCATGTGATCCTTGTATTGCTCTGCTAACGGGTATCACCTTTTACCACCAAAGATGGATCCAGACTCTTAACCCAGCCAAACTCGTACTGCTTGCTGCGTGACAGGCTAATGAATTCAGAGAGAAGTTTAGTTGTTGGAGCAAGTGATGGTGCTTCATTTTAATTCAGAAAGCCAGCAGACCGAGAAGATGGTGGACTAGTGTCCTGAAGAACTCAGCCCTCTTTTTTACTAAAAAAAAAAAAATGGGGAGTGGTGAGGCTCCTTGTAAACTTCTTGGTGCAGGAATCCTTTGTTCCTGCAGCTGCCTGTGTGGGTCCTTTCACAAGGTTTCTATAAACCTCCAACAAGACAATTGTTGCTTTCTGCTCTGCAACTTTTTATCTCTGTGAATGGAAAAGTGCTGTACCTTTAAAGGTCAGAGGCTTGAGAATGGGCTGTTCTGTATATTTCAGGCTGTAGGAAACATTCTTTTACAAAGGGGCTGGGCCAGCAGGACTAAGCACAGGCCACAGAGTCTAGAGTGGAGTCCAAGTTTCCTGTTTTCTGTTACATCCTGAGCAGGGAAAAAGACTAGAAAATCCATTTTATTAGGATTTGGCAAAGATTTTGGTGATGAATTCTCATCCTGATAAACGAGTTCTCCATTGATGTCGTTGCATTTCCTCATAAGAGCTCTGTTTTAATATTTTCATTTACTAACATTGGATGGAGAGGATGGGCAGAGTAGTGAAGTTTATGACTTTAGAGAGATGTCTGATTGGTACCTTTTGTAATCGTCCATCTGCCGGTCACCAGCACTTGGAATACTGTACATTTTTGAACTGGCCAAAGGAGAAAGGGGCTGAGAGGGGAAGGGTCCAAATTTTAGTTCTGCCCTCTGGATCACAGGCTATGTGACCTAGAGATGCTGGTTCCTGAAACTCCCTGAGCTGCGTGTTCTTGGCAAAGTTCATGATGTGGGCCCTGGCATCCTAGGACCCGATTCAGTTTCCTCTCTATCATTGGTAACTCGGTGGTGTTGTATGACTTCTTTAATCTCTCTGTGCCTTGGTTTCCTCTTTTCTGAAGCGGAAGCCCCTACTTTGGGGATTAGTGTGAGGATTTAGTGATCTGTTCTTCCAGGTAATGCACCTGGACCCCACCAAAAGCTCTTGTGGTCTGTAAAATGAGGGTACTGTATCCATGTTGAAGAAGACACAGTGTCATCATGTCTGATTTACGTAGAGCCACATGGATACCTCTTAGAAAATACTGAGTGAAAAAAAAAAATCTAAAACAGGATGTGCTCAGTGGCACCGTACTATTTACATACAGAAAAGCATGTACACTTCCCAGACAACATCATGTACTTTTCATGGGTATGTATGGATCTGAAATATATCATGACCACATCCAAGGGAATGAGTGCATGAATGGGATGTGTTGGCTAGTGGGCTAGCTACTCTGAGAGGTGGTTGAGGGGTAAGGGATATGACAGTAATGATATACACACAGTGCCAGTTACTGGCATGGAGGTTTGGAAGTGGTACAGAAAGTCCTTTCCTCCACACTGGTGCCAGGCTGGTATAATACCAACTGTACTTTGTTACTAGTTTGGCTTTACCTACTTAAGGTAATCATGCTTCAGCAGGTCCACCCTGGTATATGCCCTCTTGCACATGGGTGCCAGGAAACATGCCTAAGCAAAAAACTAGAACCACCCAAATGCCCACCAGGAGAAAGGATAAATAAATTGTAGTCTGCCCCCAGTGGAATACTACACAATGGTGAAGCAGAAACTACAAGCATCTGTACCTGTGTCTTTGTATCCATGTGTGTGATTCTCAAGGTTGGGTGAAAAAAAAAAGTCACAGCAGAATAAATAGAGTATGATTCCACATATAAAGATCAAAAGAGGAAAAACTATAAAACATATATTATTCAGAGGCACACACATATGTGGCAAAAAAAGAACAAAGGAACAATATGCACATAATAATTCAGGGTAGAAAAAAATGCCTTGTCAGGGAGGCAAAAGTTTGGGGGAGGGACTCGGGTCAGGGTGAGTTCTGAGATCATGGTATTGCCTCTGTTGGCTGAGTTCATGTGAGAATGTTTGCTCCTTATTCTTTAACTTGCTCAGTGTCACATATCCTGTTTGTGTAAGAGTGGTATTTGCAATAAAGAAGGTAAGATGCTGAAAGAAGAGGACGGGAAGATGGAGGTGGGCAGCTCAGGACGGCATCACGTTTGGGAAGACGCTTTCTAATTGTACACCCTTGATGATCGCCAGGGCAGATAGATGGACCGCTTGGTCCATCGCTGGTCCAGCTGCTGAGGAGGGCAGGAGCCAGCTCTGGTTACGTGATGTCTGGGCAGGGACTGTGGTGACAGGCTGTGTCTGCACATAACCTGAGCGTGGGGCTCTCCAGGTTCTTCAATCTGATCTTTTGTTTTTAAATTTGACGATGGTTGACTTGCAGGGTTACGTTAATGTCTGCGGTATGGCAGCGTGATTGAGTTATACAGACATACACATTCTTTTCTCATTTTCCAGTATGGTTTATCACTGGTCCTTAAATAGAGTTTCCTATGCTATGTGGTAGGAGTTTGCAGTTTACCCATTCTCTGTATGACAGTTGGCATCTGCTGACCCCAGACTCCCAATGCACCTCTCCTTCAGCCCCTTGCCCCCGGCGGCCACAGGTCTGTTCAGTCCATCGGTCATGTCCAAGTTGAGTGAGTCCACCCGCCTTTAGCTCTTTGAGTGACTTCACCGCTCCGTTTTGCAACAAGGAATCTCTCTCTGATTCACTCATTCATTTATTCAGCAAACATTGTTAACAAAGCCTTCTGTGTACTTGAAACGGGTTGGGGGTGTAGGTGTTGGTCGCTCAGTCATGTCTGACTCTTTGCGACCCCATGGACTAGACTGTACCCCGCCAGGCTCCTCTGCCCGTGGGATTCTCCAGGCAAGAATCCTGGAGTGGGTTATCACTCTATTCTCCAAGGGATCTTCCCACTGCAGGGGTTGCACCTGGTTCTCCTGCACAGTAGGTGGATTCTTTACCATCTGAGCCACCAAGGAAGCCCAGGTGTGGGAATAAGAGACCATGAAGACACAGCATCCACAGTCCGGGGCAGAGGACACATTTTCCCAAACACATGTTCTGGGACATGGCACGGGGCTGAGGCTGGACCTCCCCATCCCCACTCACCCATCCCAGCTGGTCCTGAAACAAGTCCTGTGCTGGGCCAGTGTGGCTTCTGCCTGGAGACAGACAGCCTGGCAGTCTTCCTGGGGGTCCCACCCTGCTGGTCCAGGTGGAGCGTCAGGGGCTTCAGACTGTGCCTCACCGCCCTGATGGCTCTCAGGTCCAGCCCACGAGCTGCCTCATCTAGAAACGCCTGGAGCCTGTCACTGCTCTGTGGTCCAGAGGAGCACGCTGGGCTCAGGCCTGGGGTCCAGGGCCAGCGAACCTCCAGTCCTGCTCCCAAGGTTTCATGTGAGGATCAGTCACAGACAGTTGACCACAGGGTAAACAGTTTCTCTGTTTTGGCTTCTAGTTGCTTCCACATGTGGAGAAGGATTGAAAAGTTGACTTTCTCAGGATTTGTTTCTAATTATGATTATTTTCCCCTTCCTGTTCCTTTCCCCTTTAACATTTATATATTTTTTGGCTCATTTTTTAGAAGTGGGTTGGGGCCAGATGGCTAGGTTTGAAGCCTGGCACTATTTCTTATTGTCAAGAAAGCTGAGCACCGAAGAATGGATGCTTTGGAATTGTGATGCCGGAAAAGACTCTTGAGAGTCCCTTGGACGGCAACGAGATCCAACCAGTCCATCCTAAAGGAAATCAGTCCTGAATATTCATTGGAAACACTGATGCTGAAGCTGAAACTCCAATACTTTGGTCACATGATGCGAAGAACTGACTCATTGCAAAAGACCCTGATGCTGGGAAGGATTGAGGGCAGGAGGAGGAGGGGACAACAGAGGATGAGATGGTTGGATGTCATCACGGACTCAATGGACATAAGTTTGAGTAAACTCCGAGAGTTGGGGATGGACAGGGAGGCCTGGCGTGCTGTGGTGCATGGGCTCACAAAGAGTCGGACACAGCCGAGTGACTGAGCAACAGCAAGCACCTCTCATCAGTCGCCGCAGTTGTAGCGTGGGGACAGATGGTGTACCTACCTCATAGGATCGTGAGGATTAAGTTAGTTAATATCAATGACTTTCAAGCACTCAGAACAGTGCTTGGCTTACTCATTAAACACTTACTATAAATCACATGGGCTTCCCTTATAGCTCAGCTTGTAAAGAATCTGCCTGCAATGTGGGAGACCTGGGTTCGATCTCTGGGTTGGAAGATTTCCCTTGGAGAATGGAAAGGCTACCCATTCCAGTACTCTGGCCTGGAGAATTCCATGGACTGTGTGGTCAATGGGGTCTCAAAGAGTCGGACATGAGCGACTCTCACTTTCATAACATCACATATTATTATGAGTTTATTGTAATATCATGAATTATGTAATGTATTAATGTAGATGCAGGATATTATATATTGCTTTATTTTATAGTAATTGTATATTTTTTATATTGTTTATATATATTACTGATAAGTTTGATAATATATTATTAACACTTTATTACCCAGGTGGCACAGTGATAAAGAATCTGCCTGTAACGCAGAAGATACAAAAGACATGGGTTCGATCCCTGGGTTGGGAAGATCCCCTGGAGAAGGAAATGGCAACCCACTCCAGTATTCTTGCCTGGAGAATCCCATGGACAGAGGAGCCTGGCAGGCTACAGTCCATGAGGTTCCAAAGAGTCGGACACAACTGAGCGACTGAGCACGCACATATATAATTAATATGTTATTAATGTGTTATACATTCATATGTTAACTATTGCCAATAACATCACACTATATTATTGTTAAAAACTAAAGCAGTTGTATATTGTTATATTATTAAGGTATAATATTATAAATATGTTAGCATACACTTACAGAGTGACCATGGAAGGGAAGAAGGAAGAAGAGGGAAGATTCTGGAAAGAACTGGAAAGATAACAGGGTCAGTAGTTGCCAAGAAGCCCACTGCTGGACTGCCTTCTTTCCCAGATGACTCCATGGTTGCCTGTCTGGAAGCAATGCTAAATATTTCTGACCATAAAAGATGCTAAACTTAAACCCTGTTTGCATTTCATAGAAGAAAGGGTCTGAAAGAGATTTAAGAAGTAGTCAGCATTAAGCGCAAGGTCACTGGGAGGCCTGAGAACCCAGCCGATGAGCGGGACGCTTTTAAAGTAACACGAAGCAGATGCAAAAAGTGCCCCGCTCTGCATCTGAGTAAGCGCCTGGATGCTTTCTGTGACTTGTCCTGTCACCCTAGAGAAGAGACGAGGGCTCCTGGGTGGGAGCACCCCACCCAGCTCCTGCCTGACCCACGGAGGACCCACTGAACCGTGAGCCTTTTGCGTTTCTTTGTAAATCTGATTCATAGTGACTTTGCTTCCAAGGAGGGTGGACCGCTTATCTCTTTGATGACATACTCAACAGAGGCCCAGAGCTTTCCTCCCTGAATCTGTGTCCCGGGAAGATGATGCAAGCCTTCGATCGCTGCCTGTTTTTTCCTCAGTAAATCAGCTTTGATCACATGCTGATGGGGTTATTTAGCATATCTCTCGACAAGCCGGGAGGCTCTGGCTGTTTATTGCTGCAAGGTCATTTTTGTGCACTTTCACTTTCCTCTGGGACGGTGGCACTTAATGAAACGCAGAAGAGCAAATCTGTGAATATTCCCACAATGAAGAGATGATTTATGTAACCAGAAGGTAACACGGTTTAAAAATATCAAGGTATTTGATATGGCAAAACTGTAGAGACTTCAACATCCAAAATCTTACAGGTATTCTGGGTGAAGTTCGCTGGCGCAGGGCTGGACTTTGTCTCTTGCTGCTGAATTCCTGCTCCTCTTGGGGCTGAGCCCTGTCTCCCGGTGGGGTTTGTGCTCAGGGGAGCACAAATAATGAATAATTATTAATGACTAACCTAGTCTTACGGGGCTGTGCTGGTGGCTCAGATGGTAGAAGGGAACTGCAACCCACTTCAGTATTCTTACCTGGAGAATCCCATGGATGGAGGAGCCTGGTGGGCCACTGTCATGGGGTCGCAAAGAGTCAAACACGACTGAGAGACTAACACTCACTTTTTTGGTCTAGTATGATGGTAAAGATTTATCAGAGCAACTGGTCTTTTTTTTCCTGTTACACTGGTGGCTTCATTGTTTTGCACCCCTGCTCTGAATGTCCTAGTCATGGGTATAAGGCTTTCAGTTCAGTTCAGTCACTCAGTGGTGTCTGACATTGCAACCCCATGGACCGCAGCACACCAGGCCTCCCCGTCCATCACCAACTCTTGGAGCTTGCTCAAACTCACGTCCATTGAGTCAGTGATGCCATCCAACCATCTCATCCTCTGTCATCCCCTTCTCCTCCTGCCCTCAATCTTTCCCAGCATCAGAGTCTTTTCCACTGAGTCAGGCTTCACATCAGGAGGCCAAGGTATTAGAATTTCAGCTCCAACATCAGTCCTTCCAATGAACACCCAGGACTGATCTCCTTTAGGATGGACTGGTTGGATCTCCTTGCAGTCCAAGGGAATCTCAAGAGTCTTCTCCAACACCACAGTTCAAAAGCATCAATTCTTCCACACTCAGCTTTCTTTATAGTTCAACTCTCACAACCATACATGATTACTGGAAAAACCATAGCTTTGACTAGATGGACTTTTGTTGGCAAAGTAATGTCTCTGCTTTTTAATATGCTGTCTAGGTTGGTTATAGCTTTTCTCCCAAGGAGCAGGTGTCTTTTAATTTCATGCCTGCAGTCACCATCTGCAGTGATTTCAGAGCCCCCAAAAGTAAAGTCTGTCACTGTTTCCACTGTTTCCCCATCTTTTTGCCATGAAGTGATGGGACCGGATGCCATGATCTTAGTTTTCTGAATGTTGATATTTAAGCCAACTTTTTCACTCTCCTCTTTCACTTTCATCAAGAGGCTCTTTAGTTCCTCTTTGCTTTCTGCCATAAGGGTGGTGTCATCTGCATATCTGAGGTTACTGATATTTCTCCTGGCAATCTTGATTCCAGCCTGTGCTTCTTCCAGCCCAGGGTTTTTCAAGATGTATTCTGCATATAAGTTAAATAAGTCGGGTGGCAATATACAGCCTTGATGTACTCCTTTTCCTGTTTGGAACCAGTCTGTTGTTCCATGTCCAGTTCTAACTGTTGCTTCCTGACCTTCATACAGGTTTCTCAAGAGGTAGATCAGGTGGTCTGGTATTCTCATCTCTTGAAGAATTTTCCACAGTTTATTGTGATCCACATAGTCAAAAGCTTTGGCATAGTCAATAAAGCAGAAGTAGATGTTTTTCTGGAACTCTCTTAATTTTTTGGTGATAAATAGGATGTTAGCAATTTGATCTCTGGTTACTCTGCCTTTTCTAAAACCAGCTTGAACATCTGGAAGTTCATAGTTCACATAATGATGACACCTGGCTTGGAGAATTTTGAGCATTACTTTGTTAACGCATGTGAGATGAGTGCAATTGTGCAGTAGTTTGAACATTCTTTGGCCTTGCCTTTATTTGTGGTTGAAGTGGAAACTGACCTTTTCCAGTCCTGTGGCCATTACTGAGTTTCCCAAATTTGCTGGCATATTGTCTGCAACACTTTCACAGCATCATCTTTCAGGATTTGAAATAGCTCATCTGGAATTCCATCACCTCTACTAGCTTTGTTCGTAGTGATGCTTCCTAAGACCCACTTGACTTCACCTTCCAGGATGTGTGGCTGTAGGTGAGTGATCACACCATCATGGTTATCTGGGTCGTGAAGATCTTTTTTGTACACTTCTTCTGTGTATTCTTGCCACATCTTCTAAATATCTTCTGCTTCTGTTAGGTCCATACCATTTCTGTCCTTTATTGTGCTCATCTTTGCATGAAATGTTCCCTTGGTATCTCTAATTTTCTTGAAGAGATCTCTAGTCTTTCCCATTCTGTTGTTTTCCTCTATTTCTTTGCATTGATCACTGAGGAAGGCTTTCTTATCTCTCCTTGCTGTTCTTTGGAACTCTGCATTCAAATGGGTATGTCTTTTCTTTCCTCCTTTGCCTTTCTCTTCTTTCCTCCTTTGCCTTTCTCTTCTTTTCGTAGCTGTTTGTTAGGCCTCCTTAGACAGCCGTTTCACCTTTTTGCATTTCTTTTTCTTGGGGATGGTCTTGATCCCTGCCTCCTATACAGTGTTAGGAACCTCTGTCCATAGTTCTTCAGGTACTCTGTCTGTCAAATCTAGCAAACCTTGTGTGCACCAGGACCCAGGAGAAAGGAGCAGTGACCCCACAAGAGACTGCCCCAGACTTGTCTGTGAGGGCCCAGGAGTCTCGGGCAGAGGCACGGGTTGGCAGTGGCCTGCTGCAGGGTCGGGGGCCCTGAGTGCAGCAGTGCGTGCAGGGAACCTTTGGAAGGAGGTCACCATTATCTCCATCACCTCCACCATAGTTTGGCCTCAGGTGAAACAACAGGGAGGGAACACAACCCCACCCATCAACAGAAAATTGGATTAAAGATTTCCTAAGCATGGCCCAGCCCAGCAGAACAAGACCCAGTTTCCCCCTCAGTCAGTCTCTCCCTTCAGAAAGCTTCCATGAGCCTCTTATCCTTCTCCATCAGAGGGCAGACAGAATGAAAACCACAATCACAGGAAACTAACCAATCTGATCACATGGACCACAGCCTTGTCTAAGTCAATGAAACTATGAACCATGTTGTGTAGGGCCACCCAACACGGACAGTGCCTGGTGGAGAGTTCTGACAAAATGTGGTCCCCTGGAGGAGGGAATGGCAAGCCACTCTAGTATTCTTGCCTTGAGAACACCATGAACAGTATGAAAAAGCAAAAATATAGGACACTGAAAGATGAGCTCCCCAGGTTGGTAGGTGCCCAGTATGCTACTGGAGATAGTGGAGAAGTAACTCCAGAAAGAATGATGGTATGGAGCCAAAGCAAAAACAACACCCAGCTTTGGATGTGACTGGTGATGGAAGCAAGGTCCGATGCTATCAAGAGCAGTATTGCATAGGAACCTGGAATGTTAGGTCCACGAATCAAGGTAAATTGGAAGTAGTCAAACAGGAGATGGCAAGAGTGAACGTTGACATTTTAGGAATCAATAAACTAAAATGGACTGGAATGGGTGAATTTAACTCAGATTACCATTGTATCTAATGCTGTGGGCAAGACTCCCTTAGGAGAAATGGAGTAGCCATCATAGTCAGCAGAAGAGTCTGAAATGCAGTACTTGGATGCAGTCTCGAAAATGACAGAATGATCTCTGTTCATTTCTAAGGTAAACCATTCAGTTTCACGGTAATCCAAGTCTATGCCCTGACAGTAATGCTGAAGAAGCTGAAGTTGAATGATTGTTTGAAGACCTACAAGACCTTCTAGAACCCACAAAAGATGCCCTTTTCATTATACAAGACTGGTCTGAAAATGTAGGAAGTCAAGAGATAACCTGGAATAACAGGCAAATTTAGCCTTGAAGTACAGGGTGAGGTAGGGCAAAGGCTAACAGAATTTTGCCAAGAGAACGCACTGGTCATAGCAAACACCCTCTTCTAACAACACAAGAGAAGAGTCTACATGTGGACCTCACCAGATCGTCAATAGTGAAATCAGATTGATTATATTCTTTGCAGCCCAAGATGGAGAAGCTCTATACAGTCAGCAGAAACAAGACCGGGAGCTGACTGTGGCTCAGATCATGAACTCCTTATTTGAAAATTCAGATTTAAATTAAAGAATGTAAGGAAGATCACTAGACCATTCAGGTATGACCTAAATCAACTCCCTAAGAATTGTACAGTGGAAGTATAAGGGTTTATAGTATGCTATTTGGACTTGGGTTTCAAGATGCCAGTATGATTCCTGGGCTCCATGTTGGGGTGTAATGGGAGTCCAAGAGAGAAGTGTCCTGCCTTATGGGAAGTTACCTAATCCAGAATTTGCATGAAAAATGTTTCATGTCAGCCCCTGCTCAACTGAGTGTATCAGAGTCATCAGCACGGCTGACTCCAATGTAGCCTGTGGCTCTTTTTGTGCGTGTGGAGTTTGAGCATCATTATCTTTCCTTTTTTAATATTTATTTGGCGCGTTGAGTCTTATTTGCAGCATGCAGGATCTTTAGCATGGTGCATGGGCTCTTCCTTGGGGCGCGTGGCCTCCTCTCCAGATGTGGCCCGCGGGCTTGCTAGTTGCACCTGTGAGCTGAGTTGCCCTGAGGCATGTGAGATCTGAGTTCCCTTACCAGGGGCCAAACCACGCCCCCTGCATCACAGGTGGATTCCTAGCCACGGGACCACCAGGAAGTCCCTGAGCTTCATTATCCTGGTTGCAGGACTAAGTGTTGGGACCCCTGATGTGTGGGAGGCGTGGGCCAGAGGCGAGCTCAGGGAGTAGTGAGTTCACGATGAGAGGTGTGTTTCCCAGTGAGCGTGCCCAACTCTCTGCCTGCTCCTACTAACGAGTGGGGACACGATTGAGCTTACAGGTCTCCATGGTTTACTTCCACCCTCCCTTTTGCCTCTCATCCCTTCTGTCCCTTCTGATCTCAAAGTCTCATGACTTCGGTTGTCACCTTCATTCAGGGGACTCTGTCATCTCTGGCTCTGGTTTCTCTCCCGAGTTCCAGTCTCACATTTACAGGAATGGTGTGGACGCCTCACCTGGATGTGGGTACAGGTACCTTCCACGATTCAGCAGCCTCTCAGGGGAGCCACACTTCTGCTGAGTGATGGCTTCACGTCTTCGAGCATCTTCTGTATTTGAGTGCATTGGATGCCGAGCTTAGGTCGCGGAGGGTCCAGCCTGCTTTGAGGCCAGATCCATCACTGTGCGGCAGCGTGGCATTTCTGGTGAACCTCTTCCCCTTGTCCCACTTCTGTAGGGTAGCGGTTATCGCATTCGCCTCACATGCGAAAGGCCCCCTGTTCGAAACAGCGCGGAAACAGGTTTCCTGGCTTCCCTGATAGCTCAAATGGTAAAAGCATTTGCTTGCAATACGGGAGAGCTGGGTTCGATCCCTAGGTTGGGAAGATCCCCTGGAGAAGGAAATTGCAACCCACTCCAGTACTCTTGCCTGGAAAATTCCATGGATAGAGGAGACCCGTAGGCTGCTATCCATGGGGATGCAAAGAGTTGGACACGACTGAGCAACTTCACTTTACTTATTTACACTTTCCTTTGGGACAAGGCAGTTCCAGAGTAATGGCTGAGCAAACATGCTGGGAAGCCAGACTTCTTTCTTTATAATCCCTGGCATGGCATTTGCTGTTTGACTTTGGACAAGCTACTGAGCCCCTCTGGGCCTCAGTTCTCTTATCCGTAAAATGAGGAGAGTGGTGTCTCCTGCCTTGTATTGTAGGGAGATCAGACGGGGTGATTCATGTGGAGGTCTTAAAATAGTGTCTGGTAAGTAGGAATGATTATCCATCATCAGCATCCTCACCAGCCACACTGTCATCATTTAAAAATCTTTGTTAATCCCCATTTTCCTTTTTCCATCATGGCCACATCTCCCAGTGACCAGGCTTAAAAATTAGGGCTTATCTCTAACACCTTTCTCTCCTTCACTTTACACTTTGGGTTGGATTCTTGGCTGATCTGCACTGTTCCTCTGCCTGCTGCTTTTCCCGCCCAGCCTTACTTATGGGCTTTTTATCTCTTGCTGCCTGGTTAACTTTCCTACAAGATCACTTTCTTCAGTATCTCCCTGATCAGAAAAGTGAGGGTAAAAGTTGCTCAGTCGTGTCTGACTCTTCACAACCCCATGACTTGTATACAGTCCATAAAACTCTCCAGGCCAGAATACCAGAGTGGGTAGCCTTCCTCTTTTCCAGGGGATCTTCCCAACCCAGGGATCGAACCCAGATCTCCTGCATTGCAGGCAGATTCCTTACCAGCTGAGCCACCAGGGAAGCCCAAGAATACTGGAGTGGGTAGCCTATCCCTTCTCTAGAAGATCTTCCCAACCTAGGAATCGAATTGGGGTCTCCGGCATTGCAGGCAGATTCTTTACCAACTGAGCTATCAGGGAAGCCTTGATTAATTCAAGGCTGATAAGAAACCTTGATTAATCCAAGGACTACCAACATTTTTAAGGCTTTGGATGACCATATCTCCCCACCCAATTCTGCCCTTCTGTACTTCTCCAGGGAGTATCTGAAAAGGCCATTTCATCACCTTTGTTGTGATTTTTAGCCTATGCTGATTTGATGAGTGAGAAGTGGAGTTTTCATCAGTGTTATTTTATTTGAAAGCTTGGGCCAGAGATTATCTCCTCATTTACTTACCAGCAAGTTGCACCTTCTCTTTTGTAATTTTTGGGACCCATTTCCACAAAAGCATTCAACATTGCTGGGGATATAGCATGAATGAAACAGGGAATATCCCTGCTAGCATGAAGCTTACATTCTAGGGGCTGAGATAGATTAAGCAGAAATACATATAGTATATTACCAGCATTACAACACATATGTATGTATAGATATCAATATATGTATTTTAATACTGGTTGTGTTCTTTAAAGTAAGGTAATCAAGTGACTGAACTGAACTGAACTGAATCAAGAGGTCATCAGGAGAGTGATGGAGGGAAAGGTGCCATTTTGCCCGGGAGATTAGGGAAGGATATGGGGAACAGCTGACGTAGCAAAGAATCCACCCGCAGACTCAGGAGACTCAGGTTCAATCCCTGGCTCAGGAAGATCCCCTGGAGGAGGGCATGGCCACCCACACCAGGATTCTTGCCTGGAGAATCCCACGGACTGAAGACAGACCACACAGGCATGGTGTCACAGAGAGTTGGACTTGACTGAGAGACTGAGCAGACACGCACCAAGTCAGAGAGGGGCCTGAAGGAAGTGACGTTCTGATGCAGGAGTTGTGTCTGGACAAGAGAGGACGGCACGGGCAGAGGCCATCGGGCTGGAGCCTGCTTGGCTTGTCCAAGGACAGCAGGTGATGGGGGCGGGGGTAGAGAAAGGGAAGTAAGATTGAGGCCATACGTGAAGTTCTGATCTGCAAAGCCCGGGACTTGTACATTTTGTTCTGTGTGTCTGTTCGGAGACTGTTGGGAGGTTTAAGCAGAATGGGTGACATGATTCAATCGAAGCTTTTTAATTTTTGTAAATAGCATCATAATGTATATTGGATGGGTTATTTACATGGTGAGTCGTCGGCCTGCAGTTGAGGCTGGGTGACTGATGAACTCACCTGGGAACGAAAGTACAGGTGAGCCTGAGTCCCTCCAACACGCAGAGTTTGGAAAGAGGAGGAGGCCTGCGTCTAGTGGACCTCACAGGACCAAGGAGGTGACAAACCACCAGCTGCTCCTAAGTCGCTTCAGTCATGTTCGATGCTTAGCGACCCTATAGATGGCAGCCCACCAGGCTCCCCTGTCCCTGGGATTCTCCAGGCAAGAACACTGGAGTGGGTTGCCATTTCCTTCTCCAATGCATGAAAGTGAAGCTGCTCAGTCATCCGACTCAGCGACCCCATGGACTGCAGCCCACCAGGCTCCTCCATCCATGGGATTTTCCAGGCAAGAGTACTGGAGTGGGCTGCCATTGCCTTCTCCAAGCCACCAGAAGAGACCAGTATAAACTCGTGTTTGCTTCTTGCATCCCAGCTCCTGGGGGGGCCATTGATACCACTCCTACAGGCGCAGTTCAGTTCAGTCACTCAGTCATGTCCGACTCTTTGCAACCCCATGGGCTGCAGCACACCAGGCCTCCCTGTCCATCACCAACTCCCGGAGCTTGCTCAAACTCATGTCCATCGAGTAGGTGATGCCATCCAGCCGTCTCATCCTCTGTCGTCCCCTTCTCTTCCTGCCTTCAGTCTTTCCCAGCATCAGGGTTGGGGGCAAAAACAGAAAGTGGGGAGGAGGTCCAGGGAACTCTTCCTCCTAGAAAGGGACCCTCCGTTTATGTGAAGTGC
This sequence comes from Antilocapra americana, assembly GCA_007570785.1. Lineage (NCBI taxonomy): Eukaryota > Metazoa > Chordata > Mammalia > Artiodactyla > Antilocapridae > Antilocapra > Antilocapra americana. The sequence continues at coordinate 8,167,990 of ML664172.1, read as the reverse complement.
TAGGCCTGGGGGCAGGGGTGGTGGTCCTGATTTAGTCGGTAAGTTGTATCCAGCTCTTTCAACCCTGTAGCCCACCAGGTTCCTCTGTCCATGGAATTTCCCAGGCAAGAATACTGGAGTGGGTTTCCCACAGGATCTTTAACCCAGGGATCGAACCCAGGTCTCCTGCATTACAAGCAGATTCTTTACTGACTGAACCACTAGGGAAGCTCCCCCCACCACGGGGAGAGCCTTTCTGTTCCCTGCTTCCTCTGAGGGGAGAATTCTCACTGGATCCCGCAGGAGACATCCTGAGAGTGGGTGGTGGGATGCAAGCAGAAGCCAGCCCCATGGATCAGCTGGGCTTCCCTTGTAGCTCAGTTGGTGAAGAATCTGCTTGCAGTGTGGGAGACTTGTGTTCGATTCCTGGGTTTGGAAGATCCCTTGGAGAAGGGAAAGGATACTCGCTCCAGTATTCTGGCCTGGAGAATTTCAAGGACTGTAATCTATTTCTTTTATTTTAGATCTTTTATTATTAGTGAATTCTGGAGTCTGTAGATAACCAGACTGTCTCAGTAGGAACAGAAAGAATCTTAGAAGAATTGATTCTAAATTATGAAATAATTAACTCAGTAGACAAAGTGACAAATATCTGGAGATACTCAGTAATGAGTGGCTTCCCAGGTGGCACTAATGGTAAAGAACCCTCCTGCTAATGCAGGAGACATAGGAGACGTGGGTTCCATCCCTGGGTCAGGAAGATCTCCTGGAGGAGGAAATGGCAACCCACTCCAGTATTCTTGCCTGGAGAATCCCATGGACAGAGGAGCCTGGCAGGCTACAGTCCATGGAGTTGCAAGGAGTCGGACACGACTAAATCACCACCACCCATCAGCTGGTGCTGAGGTGGCCTTAACGTTGCCCAGCCGTTAGCCATGCCTGTGTCGGTGTGAAAACTTCGTCTCACCTCTTGTTGAGCGTGGAGCCAACAGACATGACCAACCCAAACATGTGAGAAGTAAGGTTTTATTACGATTAGCAGCAAGTGAGGACCTGGATTGCTCCCAAAGCAGTGTCTCCATGAACAGAAAAACTGGAGGAGGTTTTTTTTTTAATCTTTTAAAATAAATATTTATTTTTAATTGATTAAAAAAAATAGAGGAGGAGGAGCCCACAGAGGCTGAGAGGAAGAGCTGGCGGGTCCAGGAAGCCAGGGAGAGTTCCAGACCCATCAAGGGGAAGACTATCGGTTCTGACAGCGTGGAAGACATTCAGTTCAACTGCTTGGTCGTGTCCCACTCTTTGCGACCCCATGTACTGCAGCATGCCAGGCCTCCCTGTCCATCGCCAGCTCCCTGAGCTTGTTCAAATACATGTCCGTCGAGTCGGTGATGCCATCCAACCATCTCATCCTCTGTCGTCCCCTTCTCATCCTGCCTTCAATCTTTCACAACATTAGGAAAATAAAAATAGGAAACACAGGAAAACATTGGCAGCCTTGGGTGGAGGAATTTGCACGAAGTGGACAAAAGCCTCCGTGGATTGGGTTCAAACCCAAAAGGGAGAAGGAGTAAGTGTAGACAGCTCATGCGGGCAGTTCTTTTCAGTTGGCATTTAGAAGGTTTTTATCTCCACAACTTTTATCCGTGATACTTCAGTGATACCCGTCCTGAGCTGTGTTGCCATATTTGTCATGTAGGTTGGTTTTGATGTTCATTTTGCCTTTTCATTTTTACCCCCATGAGATAGATATTGTTATTTTCTTGCCCCTCTTGATATGCTTTTTTGCTATCTTTCCCTTAACTTTTCACCTTTGAAAGTGCCTATTTTTTCTTGCTTTTACTTGTGTGCATTCCCCACTTTTCTATATAACTTGTTTGATAGAAAAAAAATGTGTATTATTTTAAAAACCACCAAGAAAGTCATTCATTGTTCACAGAAGACACACAGAACCGCTGCCAGCATCAAGCCCAGGTTTGTTTGTTTGTTTTAATGGCTCATTCAGTTTTTTAAAAAATATTTGTTTATTTGGCTGCACTGGGTCTTAGTGTAGCATTGTGGCATCACCAGCCCCCACTGAGGCGTGTGGTTCTTTAGTTGTGGCCTAGTCACTCAGTCGTGTCTGATTGTTTGCAACCGACTGTGACCTGCCGGGCTCCTCTGTCCATGGGATTTCCCAGGCGAGAATACTGGAATGGGTTGCCATTCCCTTCTCCAGGAGATCTTCCCGACCCCTGGATCGAACCCGGGTCTCCCACATGGCAGGCAGATTCTTCACCATCTGAGCCACCAGGGAAGCTCTTAGGTGCAGTATGTAGGATCTTAGTTCTCTGACCAGGGATTGAACCCAGGCCCTTTGCACTGGGAGCGTGGAGTCTTAGCCACTGGCCCTCCAGGGAAGTCCCAAACCCACGGTCTTGAGTTCTGTGTTCTGTGCACAGTGAACTCAGCCTCACTTTGCAGCAGTTTCTTTACAGCTCATTTCTCCTGAAGGGTAGATAATCAAGGTGTTGACAGCCAGCATGGGCACACCAGTGAGAACGGGGCAGACAAACCAGAAGAGATCATGTTTGGAAACAAGCTGGTACCTCTGCCATAGTGTTTCTATCCTTTCTTGGAGGGCCCACTCGCCAGGGGACTGACTCCCTTCCTCCAGGCTCTTCTAACCTCTTGCTTCTGTTTTCCATACTCCAAATCTTGACATTTGTTCCCTGCCATTTGGAGGAACAGGTATTCACCTTATGATGATTGTTTTTGCAACTGTTTTCTCTGCTTGCTAGATTGTGCATTACTTAAGGTGATCTTGCAATCAGTCACCTGTGTGTGTCTCCTGGAACCCTTAGTTTACCAGGTCCTTAACACAGAGGTGTGGATGGAATTGAGTAAGTGGTGGTCGCAGTGAAGCAACAGTGACCCAGGGACTTTGTTCTGCTCTGGGAATGATGGCCCAGCTCATTGTTCACCTTCTCTCTCCTCTGAAGATGTGATTGTAACCACGCAGCCCATTTGCAGAAGAGACAATATGTTATCAAGGGCACTCAGTCAGTCCACTCACTCAGTCGTGTCCGACTCTTTGCAACCCCATGGACGGCAGCACGCCAGACCTCCCTGTCCATCACCAACTCCCAGAGCTTGTTCAAACTCATGTCCATTGAGTCAGTGAAGCCATCCAACCATCTCATCCTCTCTCGTCCCCTTCTCTTCCTGTACTCAATCTTTCCCAGCATCAGGGTCTCTCCTAATGAGACAGCTCTTCGCATCAGGTGGCCAAAGTATTGGAGTTTCAGCTTTAGTATCAGAGTTTCCAATGAATATTCAGGACTGATTTCCTTTAGGATGGACTGGTTGGATCTTGTGTTCTAGAGCAAAGCTGCTCAAACTGGAACGTGCACGAGTCCCCTGGAGACTAGCGTCGGGGGGCCTCGGAATTCTGCCCTTCAGACGAGGCCCCGCTGGTGCTGCTGGCCCGAGGACCGGTCTTTTTACAGCATGGCCTGGAAGCCCTGGTTTTCACGCTACAGGTCATGACCCATTTGTGGACGTGAGTCAGAGCTGGTATTAACAAAAGGAGATGGAATGAAATGGAAAAGGGTGGAAATGCTCAGGGTGCATCGCATACAGCAAGGAAAAGCACTCTTTGGGAAGACATTCTAGTTACACACGTGTGGGTGTGTACACCAGCGTGGGTCGTGTAACATGATTTCTTGCCCTGGATCCATTTGGAAAACAGTCCTCAAAATTTCTGTGGAGTAAGAAATGAGGAAGAACCACCTCCCCAGTCGCTTTACCAGAAAAAATAGTGGGTTTGCAGGCATAAAACTGCACATGTGTCTTTGTGGATTTTGCTGCTAACTCTGGTATCCAGATGTTGGAATTTTTCCCAAAGCAGGAACTGTAAATAGCAGAGAAAGGTTTTTTTTTTTTTTTAATTTTAAAGATCAGATTCCAGGGTTAAATGAAAATCCTGCTCGTGTTTGCCTTAACTGAGAGAGTACATGTTACTTCTGCAAATGTGCTTTAAAAAAGTAAACAAACCTATCCAAACCATGGCTGTTAATTTTTTAGTGATTCTTTGTGGATTTTCTGAAAAGTACCGTTCATTCGCATTCTGTGTGGACTGCCAATAGGCTGCTGTTATCAATATCCAAAAATAAACAATAATACCAATTTATATGGACCTCCAGATTAGCCCCATAAAAGTTTACGATAATGGTGTTATTGCGCCAACCGAGTTTGAAGCTGACGGAAATATAGAACTCTTAAGCATGTGATTCTCATATCCTTTGTTTTAAAATCCAAGTTTAATCTGTCTTTGGGTTGAAGTTTATTATCACAGATTAAAAGGGTATGCCTAAAGTAACAGTCAGAAGTCAAATTTTTTGTGACTTAATCGTTGTTTGAAAAGTCTGCAATTCAAAGTTTTACTCTCTGTTATTATTTGAAAAAATAAAAGTTTATGTAAATTTACCTATTTTGTTACACATTACAAAAGGGATCTAGAACCTGCCGGTGAGACAAGAGGTGATGGGTGGGTTTCCTGTTTGGCTTTCAGAGGAGGGTTGCCCTAGAAGAATTAGACAGAAAATAAGCAGTGGACATGAGTGTGAGTGAACTGCGGGAGCTGGTAATGGACAGGGAGCCCTGGCATGCTGCGGTCCATGGGGTCGCAGAGTCGGGCACAACTGAGCAACTGAAAGGCAATATTAGCCATGAACAAAAGCATCAGGAAAGAAAACAGACCCAAAGAGAGGATATTCTTCTCTTTTGAATAATTTAAACAATATGCTGTTGTTCTTATTCTTTAGTCTTCAGGAATGGAAAATTCACACATATTCAGTAAAAGGACTGAAAGGCCCTTTAGTTTATTCCTCAAAAGTGAAATAAGAAAAGAATGAAATACAACAAAGATTTGCTGTATAGCACAGGAAGCTATAGTCAATATTTTGTAATAACCTATGATGGAAAAGAACCTAAAAAATATGTATAACTGAACCACTTGGTTGTATACTTGAAACTAACACTCTTGCAAATCAACTATACCATTTTTTTTTAAAGTAGAGCAGTGATCTGGTGCTACTTAGTTTATCAAGTTTACAGTCACTTTTTAAAAAGCTTATAGTCATTTTTGCGATTTTTTTTTATTTTAGTCAGGGCTGTTGAAATAAAATACACTGATAATTAATAAAAACAAGACAAAACAAAACAAAAGCCTTAAGTGACATAGGGCATGCCTGGGGAAGAGAGGTGGCTAGGAATAAGAAAAAATGACACACATTTTGTTGTGTGTTGGTTTCTCTCCCCAGCTTAGTTGAGGTGAAGTTGGTTTGTAACGCGGTTTAAGGCGAGGATTTGCTCCATGTACGTTGTGAAGTGATCGCTATAATAGGGTTAGTTAATGTCTCCATCACCTCACACAGTTCTCTTTTTTTTTTTTCCTTTGGGGTAAGACCATTTCAGATCTTAGGAACCTTCTGGTGTGCAGAATACAGTACCGTTAACTAGAGTCATGCTGTCCATTTGATCCCAGAATTTATTCATCTTGTGACTGGAAATTTAGACTCTTTGACCAATGTCTTCCCATTTCCCATTTCCCTTACCCTGAGCCCCTGGCAACCACCACTTCACTTTCAATTTCTATGAGTTGGCTTTTTTTTAGATTCCATGTTTAAATGAAATCGTATAGTATTTGTCTTTCTCTGTTTGATTGTTTTCACTTTGCATAACATCCTGCCAGGTTTTTTTCTGCTAAAACACACTCATTAAAATGTATGTGTCTTAGAAAACCTTTTGATTGATATGATATAAATCACTTGAATGATTAAGTATCTCCTGTTATTATTGCATCACATAAAATTATTTGGATTTACCCAAAAATATAAATAGTATTGTGTTATATACAGTCCTAATTATTTTGTGTCATCATGATGATAAAGACATTTCAGTCCTTGGTTCGATCACTGACAGTTAAAGTTTAAATGCCTGTTTATTCCCTTTGATGTGGCCCAATAACATAGTTAATTGGAATTGCATGAAATTCAGTTTTTTGGTAGGAAATAAAAGGGGTTTCCCTGGTGGCTCAGAGGTTAAAGCATCTGCCTGCAACTGCAGGAGACCTGGGTTTGATCCCTGGGTTGGGAAGATCCCCTCGAGAAGGAAATGGCAACCCAGTCCAGTACTGTTGCCAGGAGAATCCCATGGATGGAGGAGCCTGGTGGCCTACAGTCCACGGGTTGCAAAGAGCCGGACAGGACTGAGCGACTTCATTTTCACTTTCAATTTTTTAAAATCGGCGTATAGTTGATTTACAGTGTTGTGTTAATTTCTGCTGTCCAGCAAAGTGATTCAATTGTATATACATTTTTTTTCATATTCTTTTCCATTATCGTTTATCCCAAGAGATTGGGTCTAGTTCCCTGTGCTATACAGAAGGACCTTGTTGTTTATCCATTCTAGGTGCGATATCTAGTTTGCAGCATGCAATTTTAGTTTCTGGAATGTTGGTCTTTAGACTGGGGTGTGGAAAGTCACTTTGCACTAGCACAGCACCGGTTTCTGGAGCGCTGTGTTAGCTGGGCTCCCTAGGAAGCAGGTGTTGGAGCAGAGTTAGGAATGCAGGAAGATTATTTGCGGGGGAGGGGTCCTCCCGTGAAGAATACGACCAGGATGCTGCCAGCACCGGCAGGGACAGCCGCAGCCAGATGCAGATGGGATCCTCCGGCCAGCCCAGCAGGGAGCCCTGGAGCAGCTGGTGCCTCTGGAGTGGCCAGGCGCTGGCGCCCTGCTGGGCTCCGTTATGAGTCTGAGACCAGGCGGAGGGGCTGCGAGCGTCTGGAGGCTCCGTTCATTCAGGTGAAAGCTGGGCTCTTTCCTGAAGGGAAACCTGAGGGGCCCGCCTCTGGGGCTGCCAGGAGCATCTGCAGAAACAGGAACAGCAGGGAGCCGCCTCCTGGGAGCAGCCCGGCAGGGTCATCCTTTGCTGGACATTGTTACTCCATCCTTTTATAAAAAAGGGTTGCAAATTTACCAAAGTGAGTGAGTGGGTGAAAGTCGCTCAGTTGTGTCCACCTCTTTGCGACCCCGTGGACTATAGCCCACCAGGCTCTCCTCTGCCCATGGGATGCTCCAGGCAAGAATCCTCGAGTGGGTTGCCGTTCCCTTCTCCAGGGGATCTTCCCAAACCAGGGATTGAACCCAGCCCTCCTGCTTTATCTTCTAGCTTTGCTTCTTTCTGGTCTTTACCCTCCTGGGGTCTTTGGGAGTTGTGCGTATGGGTAACAGAATCTACCATACCTCTTCGCTTTCGCTGAGGCTGGATTTGGAGAGCCAGAACAGGAAAACCCTAAGGAGCCCTGAGAGTCTCACAGAGAAATAAATCAGAGCTGCTGTTTCTTTTAGCTTTGCTTTCCTGCGCTCTATTATTTATTTATTTTTTTAAATGTAATCTCTCCTTTTATCAACCTCCATCATTGCATACTGTAAGAAAGTGAAATCACTAAAGGCAAATAGCCTTATGAATCTGCTGAGTGTGAAGGGAGAAAAGGCCATGGTATAGATGAATGGATGAGGAGGGAGGCACCTATCTCTGGGGGTTTACAGTTGGTAAAAACTCAGGCTTTGTTTTACAATAAGTATCATTATCTGTTACACAGTGGCTGGGTCCTGGCTGCTTGCAACCCTTCAAAATCAAGGATAAATGTAACAAGAAGAAAAGTACTATGGAAAAATTCAGAAATGTCCAGCTATTGCTCTTGGGTGAAACTCTACTGACCAGTAGTTGGGCTCCCCAACAAAATGTGAGAAAAGAGAATTCTAGAAAGCAGCAATTTTAAAGAAATGAAAGCTATGAACAATGCATTGCAGTCCTTCATTGTATAGTTCATAAGTATGAAAAAAAGAATTCTAGGCTGTTAATTAATTTATAATTCTGGAAAATGTTGTTCCATGCAGTGAATCTGTAGCAATCACAGTTACACAGTCGCTCTCCCTCGCTCTCTGTATGAGACCCCCATCACCAGTCTTCCTAGACAGGCTCTGGGCCACCGTTCACTCCCAGTTGCTTCACAAGCCACTTTTAACCCACCCTGGAAACTACGAATAAAATCATTTAATACATGCTAATGAGACGAACATTTAGACATCTAACCAATAGATATTTAACCAAGATAATCCTTTAAACCATGATCATATGAGAAATTAACATTACACCAATATTAAAGACAACTATTTTTCCCATGAACTACAATTTTCCCCACAGGAAATTTCCTCTTGTCCTTACTACTTGGATTGGGGCCCTTCACTGTTGAGAATTTCCACCGTTTATCCAGTACCACCATGGTGGAAAATCAGAATCCTTAAAAAAAAATGATTAACAAAAATCCTTTCAGATTATTGATGCTACTGTTTGGATGTTTCTTGGTTTTAGACCTCTGGATATACATTTTTTTCTCTCTCTCTACTTGTTAACATTATTTGCCTCCAGTTACAATTCAGAACTCACAGTAAATTTCTCTTAGAGCTTTTAATTAAGGCTTTATCGGTTCCTAGGATTTCAAGTCTAAACACCCACATCACGTCGGTCATTCCATCAACGCTTGTCCCCCGCCTCAGCATTTAAGTCCAGTAGTGGGGCTTTATGCGAATGCTGCCTTGGGCCTGGGTTGCCCGACTTTTGGTGCTTGAAATGACATGAGATTCAAGGAGAGGGAACTGACTACCTATCGGATATGGTGCTAGAAAGCAGAAAGGCCCCCGCATGTGTGTAGAAAAGGGAGCCCTCCTACACCACTGGTGGGAATGCAAATTGGTGCGGCCACTATGGAGAACATTACGGAGGTTCCTTAAAAAACAAAAACTAGAGTTGCCATGTGATCCAGCACCCCAGCCCCACTCCTGGGTACGTCTCCAGAGAAAACTGTGATCCATAAAGATGTGTGCAGCTCAGCGTTCATAGCAGCACTGTCTGCAATAAGTAAGACATGGAAAGGATCATGTCTTTATCCATCAATAGATAAACGGATAAAAAAGATAGGAGATACATATAATGCGGTATTACTCAGCTATAAAAATGGTTAAAATAATGACATTTGCAGCAACATGGATGGACCTAGAGATTATCATAGTAGGTGAAGCAAATCAGAAAGAGAAGGACAGATACCATATGATATATATATATGATTTATATATTTATATGATTTCATACTTACATGTGAAATCTAAAAAAAGATGCAAATGAATTTATTTACAAAACAGAAAGAGACTCACAGATATAGAAAACAAATTTACAGTTATCAAAGGGGAAAGAGGGGATGGATAAATTAGGAGTCTGGGATTAGCATATATAGGCTGCTGTATAGAACATGGGCTTTCCAGCTGGCTCAGTGGTAGAATCCACCTGCCAATGTAGCAGACGTGGCTTTGATCCCTGGACGGGGAAGAACCCCTGGAGGAGAAAATGGCTACCCACTCCAGTATTCTTGCTGGGAAAGTCCCATAGACAGAGAGCCTGGTGGGGTATAGTCCATGGGATTGCCAAGAGCGGGACGTGGCTGAGCAGCTGAGCGTATATGCACATACCTAAAACAGACAACCGACAAAGACCTACCGAAGAGCATGGGGAATTACACTCAGTAACTTGTAATAACCTGTAAGGGAAAAGAATAAGAAAAAGAATATATCTATATGTTTGTGTGTCTATATACAAATGTCTATACACACACACACACTATATATATATAGTTAAATCACTGTGCTGTATACATGAGATTAACATGATGTTGTGACTCAACTCTTCTTAAGTTAAAAAGAAAAGAAAGCTCCTCTCACTACGTGGGTCACCAGGAGGCAACTCCAGCATGCTTCTGCGCCAACCTTTTGCTTCTACCAGATTTGGGAATTTGGGGACCAGATAAAACTGAGGGGGGTACTCTCATGGGTTTCCTGTTCTACTCGGGATGTGTCCACACTAGGCTCCTCCTCGGCGTCCTCAAGCAGGGTCTGAGGCTTCAGTGCTGGGCAAAGCTTTCTCTCCACGGTGGGGCTCAGTAGGCAGCCTTCCTCCACGCGACACTTCGGTTTGTTCCGTGTCGCCACAGGAGACTGAATCTTGATCTCACCTGACTTTCTCGACTCTCTGCTACGGTCTTCACCATTATGATTCTCTGCTCAGTGATGTCCTGGGCGTTATTTTACATGTTCCCTTCCACGTTGATGAACGTCCTTGTCCGTTTGCACCTTTCCCTGTCTTGATTTGTCAGCCATTGACAAATACTGCCATCATGACCTCGTTTCTTTTAAATGTGTCTTCATGTTTCTAGTTTATTCCTTGGAGTCATTTATTTTCCCCTTCACTTGGCAATGCAGTTTTTGCCACCTCTGTGTGTGGTAAGTATACCCAGCAGGTTTCTTCACATCTTCCTTGTGGGTGACTTAAAGCCACTTTCTTTATTGATACAGGATGGAAAGAAAGCAGCTATTCTGGGCTGTGGAATGCGGGGGCAGCATCAAACACCACTTGTATTTCCATGCCATCACTATTTACCGTTTGGGGATTTGGAGAGGGATGGAAAATGATGTCTTGTTTGAAGCACACTCACTGTAATCTTTTCCTTTGGATGAGAAGTTTTTAGAGCATTTAGAAAAATAGAATGCCTCATGGGACCCGATAGGATTATGATTTACTCTTTCTGGAAGACTGAAATTTAAAACTGGTACCAACATGAGTTTGACAAAGTTGTCCTCATTTCATGGACTGCCAACACACACGTGTGTGACCATTTTACTGAATAAACTGGACTCAGTAAAGTGCACATAAAACCTTACTTTCCTCATGACTTCTCCTTCACACCTGTTTAAGACTAAATGTCGTCTTCATCTCTCAAACGATATCTCAGCTCCATCGAGAGTTGGTAATGGTCATTGAAAATTGTTAGCGTGCAGTTTTATTTTCATGTCATCAGAAACCCAGTTAATCATTTTTCTTTTAAAAGCTGTTTATTTACTTAAATTTGACTGCACTGGGTTTTTGTTGCGGTACATGGGCTTTCTCTAGCTCCGATGCACGGGGGGCTTGTGATGTGGGGGCTTCTCTTTGGGGACCATGGGCTCCAGGGTGCTCAGGCTTCCATGGCTGCAGCGTGCGGATTCAGTAGTCACGGCTCCCAGACAGGCTCAATAGTTGTGGTACCTGGGCTTAGTTGCCCCAAGGCATGTGGGATCGTCTGGAATCAGGGGTCAAACCCATGACCCCTGCATTGGCAGGTGGATTCCTCACCCTCTGAACCACCAGGGATATCTTCAATCGCCTGCTGAGTTTTAGGTTTGTTGCCCCCTACCATTCTGACCTGTGTCAGGGTGAGAAAATTCAGAGTGGGAGAGTGGTGTGTTTAGCCCCTCCTGTCACATCTGTCTTGCCCATTTTCCCCTTTGCCTCCTTCCTTCTCCTGTGCCCTTGAAATCACTGCTGGCTGAACTCACCAGACCAGGCGCCACTCTCAACGTGTTCTATCTCAGTAGTCCGGCCCCTGACTTTAGAATGAGGACCTCTTCTGAAAGTCTGAGCCCCAAAGTTGTAAGTTCTGCCAAGAACTTAATGTCCTGTTCCAGTTAGAAGAAAAAGTGGTAAAAATTAAGTATAAAATGCTAGTTGCCAACAGCATATGTTAAACAATAAAATACTTCCAAGTGAGAGAGAATGGTAAAAAATTTCATTCAGCTGCTGACAGACAAGGAAAACCTCATACATCTCCCCAATTTCAGTTATTTCTGTGTCTTTACACGCAGAGAACAAAAGTAAATATGCAGATGATGCGGAGGTGTGCATCTTTACGGAACAGTCATTCCAAAGACATACTTTAGAACATTCTGAGAGTCCTCTGAGGAAACAAGGGAAATTGTCCACAACACATCCTGTTTTCCCTGTGTGGTTAGGCTTTAATCTCACCTTGAAGAGATGTAAGAACGCTCTGTCCACTCTGTTGGCCTGGTTAGTTGAAGCCCCAAGACTTCTAAGGTGTTCAAGATTTAACCCGTCTTGTTTTTAAATATATTAGCTTTTTCTTAAGGTAATAAATCTTTGTTCTTTGCTCTTTGATGTTCATAGATCCCTAAAACCCCCAGAGCAGCCCTAGAAACCTGGGAGATGTCTCTTACTAGCACATGGCACAAAGTCTTGCTTAATCCACTTATAACTTACAACCTAGAGGCACACATCACAGTGAAAAACAGTGAGGATTATATAACTTTGCAGCTCTTCATGTACCGGATCTTTTAATTTTATTCTCAAACAGCATATTGCACTATTGAAATTCAATATGGAAATATTTCTTTTGGTTTTAAATAAAATTTTCAGAAATGCATATGTTAGCAACTAAAAATAAAGTCCCGAATTTCTCATTTTTTCATAGTTAGTGGAGAGAGTTAACCCTTTTCTTGGCACTCTAAGGAATGTCATCCATGATATCATGGGTACCAGGTCACAGCAACAAGAACTTTCTTTCCATGAGCACCTGTAGCTTTAAGTGGGTGAATATATGTGCTTCTGAGTGTCTAAGCGCAGAGTCTCTTGAAGTATGGGATGCCGTCCTGTGGCAGGTACAGGAAGGTCCCGTAATTCTACGTGGGCTGCTCTGCTGGGGGTGCTGGGTAGGAGTGAGGGACTACCTCAGGTTAATCAGGGAAGACTAAAGTCTCTTTGTTGTTATTTAGTTGCTAAGTCACGTCCAGCTCTTTTACAACCCAGTGGACTGTAGCTGGCCAGGCTCCTCTGTCCATGGGATTTCCTGGGCAAGAACACTGGAGTGGGTTGCTATTCCCTTCTCCAGGGGATCTTCCCGACGCAGGGATTGAACCCATGTCTCCTGCATTGGCAGATGGCAGATCCTTTATTTTACCACGTGGGAAGCCCACTAATAGCTCTGACGAACCACCGCGTTTCAGGGGTCCAACAAAAGAAGTTTATTTGTCACTCAGTTCAAGGCATGGGTTCCTGGTATGGTGGGTCTCCTGGCGTCTTTCTTGTAGGCACTGACTCAGGAATCCAGTCTCCTTCCCGCCCAGCCTCTGCCTAGACCTTGCTCTTCTCCATGTCCTCAGAAGCCTTTCCATTCTCAGCCTCTGGGTGGGAAGGAGAATGGGAACTGGAGTATACAAGTGTTTCACAGACCATCATGGCTTCTGCCCACTTCCCATGGACAGAATCCAGTCACATGACCACACTGACGGCAAGGGGTGCTGGGAAATGTAGCCTCCCTGCGTACCTAGGAGGAAAAGGGACATTATCGAAGACTTATTTAGCCCGTTCTGTGCTCACAGAGCGCTGTGGAAACCTGACCGGGTTGCAGAGGGGCTGCAGGTCCGTCATTCCACATTCCTCTCCCTGTCTCTGACTTTTCTTCCTCTGTCTCCCTCTATGACTACAAAATAAACGTCTTTTTGTTCTTTTCTCTAATGACAAAGCTCTATGTCATTGTGAACAACTTAACAAAACTTAAAATCTTTCTGTAAAACCTCACCGACTCATACACCCACAATCACATGGGTGCAATCACATAGACTGCACATCGTTCCAGTCGATGCTTTCATGAACAAAGTGACATAATTATTTTTGCCAAAAAGGGGCATTTAGTAAACATTTTTGAAATTGCCCTTGTATCATCAATAAATATTGCATTCATGTTTTCCCGTGTCCTAAACACTGTTCAGTGACCTCATGGAATTGCATCCTATATATATTCCATAAATTTTGAACTAAATATTTACTGACGCATTTTTAGGTGACTTCAAATTTTGGCTGTTACATATACTGGGTTGGATAGTCTTTGCTTTGACCTGTGGTAACCTTTTAAAGTTATAATCATAGAAGTGGAATTGCTAAGTAAAAAAATAGGCAAAATTCTAATATTTTACATGAATTTCCAAGTTTCCATCTGAAGATTGTACCAACTTAAGTATGCATCAGCATATGGGTACTTTTTTCCCCAGTGCTTGCCAATATTTATTTTTTTTTATTTTTCTGACTAGACAGTGTAAATGACAAAAAATTGATATGTCATTTTATTTGCACTTCCTTGAATATTAATTTTTCTAAAAAGTTTATTAGCTGTTCATAGTTTTTTCATATTCTTTGACAGTTTTTCCATGTAGTCTTGAATATTTTTTATGCAGTTTCTCAAAAATGTCTTGCTGGTGTGAGACACGGTATTTACTATGCTATAGCCAGCCAATGAACATGTATTAAAGAAACAGAGGAAAGTGGAAGGTTTTTTTTATTTTATGTTAAGGATGTTAAAATTCTGTTCAAAGGTAGTTCAAATGTTTTCTCCAGATGGTTGAAATTTTTCTATTTTTATTTTTACCAAAAATATATATATTTTTTGTCATTGAGAATGAACAAACTATTTGCTTTTTAATTTTGCTTAGATTCTTTTTTAACATCTAGAGTATCTTAATTATTTTAAAAGTAGCTTAGTCTATCAGTATTTTCCTTTATGGACTGTTAGTTCACCATGATGGAGGCTATACCCTACTAAATTATACACATATTTATCTTTGAAATTTTTCTTTCTTTGTGGCTTAATTTTTAATATTTACACTTCTCATCAATTTGGATTTTTTAGATATATAAGATAGCTTTTTTAAAACATAAATGTTGTGTATTGAATAACTCATTTTAACATAGCAGGTGTGAAATGTGCCCTTTCATCCTGAATTATGTATACAGAGGTTTGTCTGGAGGTTCTCTAGCCTGTTTCATCCACCTGTTAATTTTCTGTGGCTCCTGCCTGGCTGCCCTTGCTGATTCATCTGCCTCCTATTTCTTGCACCACAAACCTTGTGCGAGATGGAACCCCACTTCCATCGGCCCCCATCGGCCCGTCTGTGGCCAGCGGTGGCTGCGGCCTCTGTTCTCTCAGTTCCAGGAGCCTCCGCTCACGCGGTAGCTGTGCAGCAGAGTTTAAGTATGAGGACCTCCGTGCCCTCCCGGTCCCCTTTCTCCTAGACCCTCAGCTCCTCGCCCGCCTCCGCCGCTGAGTCCCTGACTAGCTTCCCCTGCCCAGGCTGGCCGATCAACTGCCCCCAAAACATGCCAGCCTCCCTGCCTGTGGCTACCAACCCAGCAGGAGGGCTTCCGGATTCTCCTGCCACGTCTGCCCTTGTATGAGGCGCCCCAAGCCGGCCTTAGCATCTGACTCCGGGAACGGTCACCTCTGGGGCCGGAGAACATCACCCAGGGTGCAGGGTGAATTCTGATCCGTGACCCAGAGGACTCAGGAGTAACTCGGGCAGCTGAAGTCCCTCTCCTCCCTGCCTCCCGTTCGCTGCGGTGAGGCGAGGCTTCTGCAGCCTTCTGGAAGGCGTCTGCGAGTCTCCCTAGAGGGCCGCCTCTCCATCTGTGGCTTGTTCTGAGCGACCGCGCGGTCTTGCTCCCCACGCCTCCCTCCTTGCCTGCCTCACCCTCACTGTCACCACCCTGGGTGTGCATCTCTCAAACGAAGAAACGGCTCTTGGGCTTAGCATCGGATACGCCTTCTAAGAAACCCAGGCTAGAACACCCCGTATGAGCAGAGATTATTGTTGGTGTGTTGTGTCTCAATTCTTTCTTTTTTCCATGCAAATAAATACATGCATACAAACTACCCTTTGTTTTGCTAACATCATCTCCCGTGACATGGTCCAGTTATACAACTTAGGAAGTCGTGAGTGTGAAACAGTTCCCAGCGGATATTCCATTGTGCTTTACTCTGGGTGTGTGAGTGTATTAGTCTTGGCTGGGCTGGGTCTTCGCTGCCTTGTGGCCTTTTCTCTGGCTGCGGTGAGCGAGGCGACCCTCTCGTTGCAGTGCTGGGGCTGCTCATGGCCGAGGCGTCCCTTGTTGTGAAGCGCGGCCTCGATGCACAAGGCTGCCGTAGTTGCAGCGTGTGGGCCCACTCCTTGCAGCTCCCGGGGTCTGGAGCACAGGCTCGACAGTTGTGACCCGCGGGCTTGGCTGCTCTGCGGCACGTGAGAGCTTCCCAGACCAGGGATGGAACCCGCGTCTCTTGCACTGGCAGATGGATTCCCTACCACTGAGTCACTAGGGAAGACCCGAGAGAGACCTCCTTGAGGAAAGCATGCTGAACGCCCAGGCTAGGGGAGCCTGAGCTTTCCTAGATAGACACTTCCAGCTGTAGATTTTCGTGGAGTGGCTAAACTAGCTGCTTGGATCTGCCCCTGTGTTGTCTGCACCGCTGGGGAGTGTCAGGATGTGCAACAGAGCGTCATCTTAATGGAGAGCTTCTCTAATCCTAGGGGCTTCCCTGGAGGCTCAGATGGTAAAGCATCTGTCTACAATGAGGGAGACCTGGGTTCGATCCCTGGGTTGGGAAGATCTTCTGGAGAAGGAAATGGCAACCCACTCGAGTACTCTTGCCTGGAAAGTCCCATGGGCGGAGGAGCCTGGTAGGTTACAGTCCATGGGGTCACAGAGCCGGACACGACTGAGCGACTTCACTGTACTAATCCCCTAAGTAGCTGGCACTTCATGCTTTTAACACATTGGCTGACAACCTGTGATACCTACGAATCATCCAGGGAGCATTAAAAAATGCCTGTGTATTGTCCTTGCCCCCAGAGATTCTAATTTAATTGATAGCAGGTTGATTTGTCTTATCTTTTTAAAAAAATGCCTCTAGGTGACTCTAATGTGCTTCCAACAGTTTACACACAATTGTTGTGAATGATAATAAAAATTATTACCCGAAAGTCAGGGTATGTAGAGTTTTTAAAAATTATCGCTTAGTCTCCCTTTAAAAACATCGGATGAGAATGGTCGCCGTTCATGGTGCGTGTTCAGTCACGTCTGACTCTTTGCAGCACTTTGGACTGTAGCTGCCAGGCTCCCCTGTCCATGGGATTCTCCAGGCAAGAACACTGGAGTGGGTAGCCATTCCCTTCTTCCCCACCCAGGGATCAAACCTGGATCTTCTACATTGTAGGTGGATTCTTTTCTGTCCGAGCCACCAGAGGATGGTCCCTGTCCAGGGGAAGCATATTTAGGATCTCAAAATGGTTGCCCATATTGGTTTAAGAGGCCTTATTTTTTTGTAACATAATTTAAAAAATTGAATGGATAATGAATAACTATCAAGTTAGTATGGTGCCACAATTTTTAGTTTTTAAGATGTTTTTGGTGTGGACCATTTTTAGTCTTGTAGCTCAGTCGGTAAAGAATCCACCTGCAATGCAGGAGACCCGGGTTCAATTCCTGGGTCGGGAAGATCCCCTGGAGAAGGAAATGGCAACCCACTCCAGTATTCTTGCCTGTAGAATCTCATGGACAGAGGAGCTTGGTGGGCTTCAGTCCATGGGGTCGCAAGAGTGGAACACGACTTAACGACTAAACCACCAACACCACCATTTTTAGTCTTTATTAAATTTGTTAGAATATTGTTTCTGTCTTTTTTTTTTTTTTTTTGCTATGAGGCATGTAGGATCCTCACTTCCCGACGAGGGCTTGAACCCACACCACCTCACACTGGAAGGTGAGATCTTAACCACTGGGCCACCAGGGAAGTCTTGACCATTTTTAAAATAAGCAGTCATAAGTCTCTTTGTAGCTTGAGTCCAAAGCTTGGTTCTTGGGGTGGGCTACGATCCTGACTCCGATAATCAAAGGTTGCAGAGGGAGATAAGAAGGGCATCTTTTGCTAGTTTTTGCTTTCGCTGAGTGGTGCGATTTGTGTCTCTGTGGCTCTGTGTCATCATACATCTCACCAAAATCTTTTTGATGCAAAACAGCGATGATTATGTATTTTTTGTATCCTAGCTACTTTCCTGCTTAGTGTCTATGTGTTAAATTAGACAGGGAGGAAAGGATTATGTTATGTTTTATGCATTTTGTACTTTTTATTGCCTGTGACTATACCTTACAATTTCAATATTACCTCAAATTAAAGAACGATGATGCAGTCTTACGGAAGATGCTGGCTGGGTAGCAAAGGTTCTGGTGTTGGGCTGTTCCTGGCCTGTTAGGTTCACGGAAGTACTAATATTTCAGGGGCTGAGAGTGTACCGAATGGGCCGAGGGTGCTGTTTAATCTTACTTTTGTAGATGTAGGTGATGATGTGCTGTGTACTTCGTTGCTCAGTTGTGTCCGACTCTTTTCAACCCCTTGGATTGTATAGCCTGCCAGGCTCCTCTGTCCATGGAATTCTCCAGGCAAGAATACTGGAGCGGGTTGCCATTCCCTTCCCCAGAGTTATGTTTCTCACCTAGAAATCGGACCCGGGTCTCCTGCACTGCAAGCAGATCCTTTACTGTCTGAGTCACCAAGTTTCACCTGTGGGAGGCAAATCAGTTTCCACAGAGTAAATAAAACAAACAAAGCAAAACAAAAACCATTCATGAGCCGGCAGCATCTGAGTGGCATTTTGGTGGAAGGGCCGGTGTAGTCTGGGGCCTGGCTGCTTCCTTTTCAGAGTTAAATGCTCACGGCTCACCTTGCCTTCTTTCTTGTGTGCTCTTAGGAGAATCACTTCCAGAGGCCCTCTCTCTCTCTTTTTTTTTTTTTCAAGTTTGATACCCTCTTTATTTTAATGCATTGAGTTGAGGGTCTGTAAACGTCACTTTCAAACACGTACCCATGGTCAGCAAGGCTGGTCTTGCTGTGGGTACAGAATATACCCTCTTCCATCACTGACTCGATTCCAGATATTTTAGCAAGGATAAACCCGTGGTCACCTACAAGGGAAGCTGGAAGTTAATTCCAAATCAGGACATTTAGGGTCAAGAAGATGGCAGAAAATCCTCACCTCTTCATTTAACTGTGTGAACTGACTCGCAGATTATCCAGCACAGACTCGACCAAGCAGATGGGAAATTTCCTGGGTCTCTGTTAGGTTCTTCCTTCTTCTCACATGCTAGCTCTCATACTCCCAACTCAACAAAAATTACAAAAAGCAGTTCTCCAGACAGGCAGACCCTGTGCAGACAGGTCCAGTCACCTTCGAGGCTTAGGAGAGGAGTATTATTCCTAATGCTTGTCAGCTGGGTTGAGAACCACTTCGTGTGGCCACGCAAACAAGAAATAAATGATCATCGATTCATTTTGCTTGCACTTAGATGTGTTTGGATTGACCTGGACACTTCTTTACTTTTTAATTCTTTTTGGCCGCATTGCATGACATACTGGATTTTAGTTCCCCAGCCAAAGGGGCTTCCCTGGTGGCTCAAATGGTAAACAATTTTACCATTTTCTCCTGCGATGCAGGAGACCTGGGTTGCATCCCCAGTTTGGGAAGATCCCCTGGAGAAGGGAATGGCAACCCACTCCAGTATTCTTGCCTGGAGAATTCCATGGACAGAGGAGACTGGTGGACTGCAGTCCATGGGGTCACAGAGAGTCAGCCATGACTGATTGCCTCCTCCTCCTCCTCCCCTCTGATTAGGGATCAATCCTATGCCCCCTTGCAGTGGAAGCATGGAGTCTTAAACGCTGGACTGCTGGAGAAGTCCCTAACCTGAACACCTTCCTTATTCTAAAGAAATGAGCAGCTGAGGGAGGGAGCTTGACAAGGAGACATAACCAAGGTCAGTGTGTAGCTTGACCTTGGTGTTCTGCACAGTCCACTCTAAGTTTCCCCAGAAGACGTGTAGTGGCCAGCAATTAACATCTTCCCAGCATCTCTCTGGTGGCTTTGAGCTGTGGGCTGGACCAGGCTGTGTCTTGGTGCCACCCATCTCTAGCGGGAAGTTCACTGTGTTTCTTTTGGTGAAGACACATAGATTAGGAAGAAAAAGGCCTTGGGCCCAGGGTAGAGCTTGACCTCTGTATAAAGGAAACGTGTGTTCTGTTGGGGATGTGGGCAGCTGTGCCCAATGCCTTAAAATGGGCTCATGTCATGCTATCGTGATGGTGGCAAAGATGGGCTGCATAGTAAGCACCGACTGAGATGGTATCACATGGGCCCACCTGAGTAGAAGGACCTGTGAAACCAGGACTGGAGGCAGCCTCGGACGACCCCTGTGCTCATGCGTGTGTGGTGGGTGGGAAAGGAGCCAGCACGGGGTGCCTGCAATCACAGCACCTCCGTGTGAGTAAAGGAAGGCAAACACAGCATCTCTCTTTTTCTCTCTCTTCAGTCGCTAAGTCGTGTCCGACTCTTGCAACCCCATGGACTGTAGCCTGCCAGGCTCCTCTGTCCGTGGAATTCTCCAGGAAAGAATACTGGGGTGGGTTGCCATTCTCTTCTCCAGGGGATCTTCCTGACCCAGGGATCGAACCCAGGTCTCCAGAACTGCAAGCAGATTCTTTACCGACTGAGCTACCAGGGAAGCTAGTTCTAATATGCAAGGATGGGGTAATAGGAAAGAAATGAACACTTCTATGGGATTTTAAGCAGGAGGGTTGGCACTCACATCTAGGGTAGAAAAAGACTTTGATGGTAAAGAGACAAGATGTGGGCATGGTAGATGGAGTTGGTGTTGGCGATGAGGTGTTCTGTGCAGAGCTTGTTGTTATTTAGTCGCTGAGTCATGCCCAGCTCTTTTGCAGCCCTATGGACTGTAGCCCACCAGGCTCCTCTGTCCATGGGATTCTCTAGGCAAGAAAACCGGAGTGGGTTGCCATTTCCTTCTCCAGGGGATCTTCCTGACCTAGGGATCGAAACTGGGTCTCCTGCATTTCAGGCAGAGTCTTTACTGTCTGAACCACCAGGGAAGCGAAGGGAGGAGTTAAAGGTGACTGGCGGCCCAGAAGACAGGGAGGCCTTTTCTAAGAATGGGACAGTTCCTGAGGAAAGCAGAATGGAGTTGGATAGAAGAGAGGAGGGAGGAGAACTTTGGAGAATTTGGTTTCTGACCTTTGGCTTGCAAGGGGTGAGTGGAGCTGTTGGGCAGGAAGTGGACTGGAGCTAATGAGACAGCTTGGAGCTGGAGGATTTTGAACATCAATGAGGAGGGAGAGTCCCACCCTTGGGAATGGGTTTGGTTGCCCCATGGAAGCTCTCTGGGTGGAATTCACCTGCAGCCATCTTACAAGTAACTACAGGCAAAGTGGGCGGCACGGCAAGGGGTGCTGACTGTTCTTCTGAGAAATACAGGGGCGAAGGCCGAAATCCCACCGTGTTTGTCTTTGTGTCTGAGAATCATAGCGCCTTCCTGGCTTAATTAGCTTTTGTTGAAACAAGGGAAAGTGAGATATTGAATGTTGGCTCAAGTGGAATCAAGAGATATTTTGGATTATTTGTTTTAGGATAGAAGCAATTTCTCTTGCACAGAGAAAATATCCATCGCAGAAAGAAAGAGGGAAGGTACAAAAATGAATAGGCAGTCGATGAGACTGCACGTTAGTAGACCTTGGCAGGTCTGCTTCAAGGGCACAGGAGGAGGGGTTGAACTGGGAAAGGCACAAGGGAGAGGTTTTTTTTTTTCTCTGAGTCAGGAAAAAAGAGGGAAGAGATGGGTGAAGCGTCTGAGAAGCCTTGAGAGTGAGAGGCTCTTACTGAAGGCACTTCCTTTATGTGACTTCATTCTTCTCAACAAAATAAAAACGCAAGATCATCTCTGAGTGACCTGAGGGCAGGTTTGGGTTAGTGAAGTGAAAGTTGCTCAGTCGTGTCTGACTCTTTGCGACACCAGGCCAGAATACTGGAGTGGGCAGCCTTTCCCTTCTCCAGGGGATCTTCCCAAACCTGGGATGGAACCCAGGTCTCCTGCATTGCAGGCAGGTTCTTTACCAGCTGAGCCACAAGGGAAGCCCAAGAATACTGGAGTGGATAGGCTATCCCTTCTCCAGCAGATCTTCCCGACCTGGAAATCGAACCAGGGTCTCCTGCATTGCAGGCAGATTCTTTACCCGCTGAGCTAGCAGGGAAGCCCCTAGGTTTGGGTTAAGAGACAGAAAAATAGAGGGCTTCCCTGCTGGCTCAGTGGGTAAAGTATCCACCTGCAATGCAGGAGACACAGGAAATGCAGGTTTGATCCCTGGGTTGGGAAAATCCCCTGGAGAAGAGAATGGCAACTCACTTCAGTATTCTTGCCTGGGAAATCCATGAACAGAGGAGACTGGTAGGCTACAGTCCAAAGGGTTGCAAAGAGATGGGCATGACTGAGCGATTAAGAACAATGCAGACAAATAAAAGGTGTTCAATAGCTGTATTGGGTATGACTTAGGAAGTGAATTAGAAATGAAAAAAAAAAATTGTTAAGGAGCAGTAGTAAATTTCAAATGAACTTTAATAAGTTACAGAATTCATGGTGGACTCAACCAATATAGTTGCATGGTTTCTCCAGTGATGCTTAGGGTCTGGAATCAGGGTGAAGAAGGAAGCGGGGGCCCCCAGCCTCTTGGTTAGTAAGAAGATGAGAGGTTTCAAGGGACCAGGAGGATAATCATGAGCTGACCACGAGGAGATTAAGTGAAGCCAGGAGCTGATAAGGGATCTGGGAAAACAGACTAGACACAGGAGGGGAACTTAACAAGGGGCATTTCAGAAAGAGGGAGGGCAGAGGAAGAGTGCAAAGAGAGGAGCCTGCGGTTCGTGGGAGGCATTGGGTCAGAGATGCTCGCGCCCTCGTTGGGTCAGACCCCACGTGGGCTGGGTACCGCGAGTGATCATTTTCATCACTCGGGCTGGCTCGCCTGCAGGGTTTCAGTGTCTGCAAATCGGATACCCTGGGAAAGGAAATGTAAAATCGCCTCTCTCTTCTGCCACGTTGGGACCGCATTTGGAGTGTGGGGTTTAGTTCCAGCGCTCCTTTTTAACTGTGTCTGCTCCACAAATCCTGTCAGTGGAAAGCCAGGACAGGACCGCTTCTTTGTTGCTGTCCTTGGGGTTTGGGTCGCCGTCATCCTGTGCCTGGACTGTGACTTGACTCTCCTTCCTGGTCAGTCTCTTCTTCTGCTCTGACCTCCCCTGGCTCTGTCCTCCAGGCAGCTAAAGTGACCTGTTGAAACACTCCATAGACCAGGTCACTCCATGGCTGCAGACCTGGCGTCTGCCTGGGAGTAAAGACCCCCGTCTTCACGCAGGTCCATGAGCTGCTGCACCCTCTAACCTCGTCTACTAGGGCCTGACCTTTTGTTCCCTCCACTCCAGCCACACAGGCTTCCCAGGTGTTTCTTGAGCATCCCAGGCGTGTGCCTACCCCAGGGCCTTTGCAGATGCTGCTCCTTCAGTCTGCAAGGTTCTGCCCCCCTGGAGTGGCTTATCCCCTCACTTTCTTTAGTGTTAGTCACTCAGTTCAGCTCAGTTCAGTTGCTCAGTCGTGTCCAACTCTCTGCGACCCCCTGGACTGCAGCACACCAGGCCTCCCTGTCCATCACCAACTCCCAGAGTTTACTCAAACTCATGTCCTTTGAGTGGGTGATGCCATCCAACCATCTCATCCTCTGTCCTCATCTCCTCCTGCCTTCAGTCTTCCCCTACATCAGGGTCTTTTCTAATGAGTCAGCTCTTCACATGAGGTGGCCAAAGTATTGGAATTTCAGCTTCAACATCAGTCTTTTCAATGAACACCCAGGACTGATTACCTTAGGATGGACTGTTTAGATCTCCTTGCAGTCCAAGGGACTTTCAAGAGTCTTCTCCAGCACCACAGTTCAAAAGCATCAATTCTTCTGTGCTCAGCTTTCCTTATAGTCCAACTCTCACATCCATACATGACCACTGGAAAAACCATAGCCTTGACTAGACAGACCTTTGTTGACAAAGTAATGTCTCTGCTTTTCAATATGCTGTCTAGGTTAGTCATAACTTTCCTTCCAAGGAGTAAGTGTCTTTTAATTCTCATGGCTACAGTCACCATCTGCAGTGATTCTGGAGCCCAGAAAAATGAAGTCAGCCACTGTTTCCACTGTTTCCCCATCTATCTGCCATGAAGTCATGTCCAGCTCTTTGTGACACCTTAGACTGCAGCCCGCTAGGCTTCTCTGTCCATGGGATTCTCCAGGCAAGAATACTGGAGTGGGCTGCCATTCCCTTCTCCAGGGGACCTTCCCAACCCAGGGATTGAACCTGAGTTTCCTGCATTGCAGGCGGATTCTTTACCATCTGAGCCAACAGGGAAGCCGTCACTTCCTTTAGATCTCTATCACCTTCCTTCAGGGAAGAAAGGTCTTCCCTGCCCATCGTATCACTTCATCCCTACTCTCTGTCTTAATTTTATGTCACCTTCGAGCATGCTGTTAATTTTACTCTTTTATTTTTTTCCTTGAACTGTGTGTCTCCTTCATTGAGAAGCAAGTTCACAAGGGCAGAGGTTTTCATTTAGCTTGTTTGTGGCTGGATCCTCACTTGAAGGGACAGTTCCTGGTATATGATGGGTGCTCAGTAATGATCATTGAATGAATGAGTATTGAATTCGTTGGTCGCAGAAATCACATATGTCCTTGGCAGAAGGTTGAGAATATACAGAAAAGCATAAAGAAGAAAATAAAAATAGCCCATAAATTCTGTGTAGGAATAATCTCCAGTCATACTTCAGGGTAATCTCTCTTTTTTAAACCTATTCATATGTAGTTGATACATTAAGAGAGATGTTGGTAAACAGAATGTAATGACAGGTATCTGACCAGGAGGATGAAGATCTGAAATCAAATCATCTGAAAGGTGGTGAGGGATTGAGGGGTGTTTGGTCCGGAGATTTTAGAGGGCCTTGGGGAAGAAGAATGCTCTAGATATTATGATGCCTAAGACCAATTATACTTATTCTGTATAGAGCTAGACTGGGCAGAACCTGCTTTCATGGTGAAAGCTACAGAAAGGGTGATTTCAGCTCTACAGAAAGATTGATTCTGTCTAATCTGATCACACTCCAGTGGGACTAAATTCCGGAAGATAAACCTTTCCATCACGGGAAGTTCAGGTAGAAAGTCTGTGGCCACAGGCTTGCTGTGTCCTACTTGAGGGCTTTCGTCTGAACGATCTTAGATAGGTACAAAACAAATTTAAAAAGCTTAGTCGTAAACTGGTAACAGTAAATTTGCATGCAGTAATAGGACATTTTTTATACTTCTATGAATATTTTTCCCTTTGTATAAAATACCTTAGTTATTTCTTGTAATGGCTAGTACGAAATGCCTACCTAATGTTTATATACTCATCTATTTTTCTGTGATAGACCCCTCTGTATTCACAGTTTAAATATCACATTATCTGTGATGAATAGGAATTAGTTCTTCATAAGGTAGATTCATTGACTTTCTTTTGACAAAACTCTCTCTTGATTTTTAGCAGTCTGTTATTCCCGGAACATCAGGAACACATTAAGCTGCAAACAACTGCGACTTTAAAGCCGTGCTTTGAAGACCCTCTAAACCAACTGGTATAAACACGGTTAAGCTCGTCATGGTGGTGATGTCACGTGTCCTGTAAACGTCTTTTAGCCTCGGGAATCACAGCAAACCAACCAAAATACATACAAAGAAAAGGCAGTGATTTGAGTAATTTAACTGGAAAACTCACCGGACATCGTGATGGATTTATAAATGAGGTGGTAGAACTCACAGTATATGGTAGTTTTCCTTTGAGGCTGTTGATATTTTCAGATTATCTATTTTTAAGAACGATGACATGATTTCTACTTGAGTCACTCTGCTTAGTACACTGCGGATTGTTTTATTCAATGCAGATTTTAAGTCAGTTTGAAATAAAGCTTTTTTTACAGTAAAACTGATGGCATTTTCATCTCAGTCATTCACAGAAATAAGTTTCAGCTAGTTTGATTCTGTTTAAGCCTGACGTGTTGCCTTGAAGATGCATACCGTGGTTGCTTCTTTCAGCTCATGTTAGTGCTGGATGAGCTTGTTGACTGCTATAGCAAGCGGCAGTCTGCGGTGTAAAGTAAGTCCTTCCCATTATTATAAATGAAGTGTAATTAAGTGTATTATAATAATGCAAAGTGGAATGGGAGACAAAGCTTTTTTTTTTTTTTTTTTTAGCCAGAGCTATCCAGGCAGCCCACCTTCATGCTCTGAATTTATTTGGATTACCAGGATGATTGAGGGGATTTTGTGGCTGGGTAATCTGGACTTTTCTTCAGATTTCATTTGAATGAAGCGCCTTAAACAGAAACATCTGGGCACGTAAAAGCCAGCATCAGAATGCTTACAAGGCAATAAAAAGAGGAATAAGAATTTATAACTGGATGACATCTTTCATCCATATGGGGTCGACAGCCTTTTAAAACCCTCGCTTGCAAAGGCAGGACAGATACTCGGTGTCGTGCTCCGCGCTCGCAGCTGTGGTCCAGCTCGGGGGAGCCTGAAGCGTACACACGCTCCATCCTGGGTCCAGACCTCTTAAGCACTGCAGTGCTGAAGGGTCAGCTGAAGAAAGGACCTCTGGCCCGAGGAGCTGGACAGCCCCCACTTGCTTTGTGAATTCTGGGTCGGGAGACAGGTCCAGGCGTGGCCTCCATTGTCCCTCCCAGTGTGTCCTCCAGGGTGTCCTCTACCCCTGTCATCACCAAGAGTCTTCTCCCTTAGGTCCTGGAGGTCGGCTTGTCAGCTGGCATGTGGCAGCTATTTCATGGGGGCTGACTGAGACATTTCATTCCTTGACGGATTAGGTGGAGATGACAGAGGACATTGGGAAGCTCCCCAAGGCAGAGTCCGAGGCCTGGCTGTGTGTTGATGGATCATGGGGTCCCAGGGACCTGACCCCTGGTTGGACCTTGCTCTGTGGAGGGGGTTTCATTCCTGTGGAGTTGGGGCGGTGGAGCTGCTCGCTCTTGTTCGCGTCTTCCATTGCATTCTAGGCATCTCGTTCCAGGTCAGGATAAGACACTAAAAGACTCACTCACCGTGGGTTGTGGTTCATTCATCATCTGAATGAAACTGTGAGCTTCCTGTGCGTAAGGGCAGATTTGGTTGCTTAAGGGCAAATCAGTTGTGCTGAAAACAGGAGAGCTGGAGGGAGGAAACGGGGAGCGGGTGTCCTTGGGGGTGATGGAGATGCTTGGGAACCAGATGGAACTGGTATGAACCTGTTTGATGCCTCCCAGTTGTTTAAAATGGTTAATTTCATGGTATGTGAATTTCGCTTCAATTTAAAAAATGGCGAGAGAAAACAAGTTTTTTTTTTTTTTTTTAAGTTAAACAATACATTTTTTTTTTGTCTTTTTTTGGCTGTTCTCTGGGTTTCCTTAGTTGCCGTGACCAGGGGCTGCTCTCTAGTTGAGGTGTGCAGGTTTCTCACTGCAGTGGCTTTTCTTGTCGCGGAGCACGGACTTGTGGGCACACAGGCATCAGTAGTCCTGGCCCGTGGGCTCAGGAGTTGTGGCGCCTGGGCTTAAGTTGCCCCAGGGGACATGGGATCTTCCTGGACCAGGGACTGAACCCGGGTCCCTTGCATTGACAGGTGGATTCTTAACCACTGAACCACCAGGGAAGTCCGCGAAAACAAAAACAGTTCTGAACAATGTTAAAAACTCGTGGGTGACGCAGATGCTGGCTTTGCGCATCAGACCCGGAGTCAAAGAAGAACTGGGAAAATGATGCTCCCTGTGATACCCCCTGGGGTTAGAGTTGCGCCAGAGTTCCTGGATGACCATGCTTGCTGCATGCATGGCAGGTCCTAGGATTGTTCTTGCTTGAGTCTGTGTGCACAGGAGTTGGGCTCATTAGCAAAAAGGAAGCTGGGGAGGGGGGAAGTCAGGCAGTCAGTGTTGCAGTGGTCAGGAATAAGCTCTAAAATTACTGCTTCAGAAAACATAGTTGCGATTGCTAAATGTCTCTGATTTTTAACGTTTTTTATTTTCTCTTCTTTCTATCCTCTCAGGCTTAAAAGTTATATTTATCAGTCTGAAAAAGTGAAAGTGAAGTCGCTCAGTCCTGTCTTGACTCTTTGTGACCCCATGGACTGTAGCCTACCAGGCTCCTCCGTCCATGGGATTTCCTAGGCAAGAGTCCTGGAGTAGATTGCCATTCCCTTCTCCAGAGGACCTTCCCAACCCAGGGACTGAACCCAGGTCTCCTGCATTGTAGGCAGACGCTTTACTGTCTGAGCCACCAGGGGAGGTATTTATCAGTCTAGAGCAGTGCTCTCCAACAGAAATAAGAATGTGAGCCTTGTATGTAATTTTCCATTTGCCAGTAGCCAAAATAATAATAATAAAAGTAGAATAAAGAAACGGGTGAAATGAACTTTAATCACATATTTTCTTTAAATACTTTCCTTCAATACTGTGTCAGTATCTGCCCTGAGGGACTTCCCAGGTGGTTCAGGGGTAAAGAATTTACCTGCGAAAGCAGGAGATGCAGGAGACTCAGATTCAATCCCTGGGTCCAGAAGACTCCCTGGCGGAAGCAATGTCAACCCACTCCAGTATTCTTGCCTGGAGAATCCCATGGACGGAGGAGCCTGGCGGGCTGCCGTCCACGGGGCCACAAAGAGTCGGACATGACCGAGTGACTTTCACTTTATGAACAGTGGATCTCAGTCTGGACTGTCTACTTTCAAGTGCTCCAAAGCCACACGTGGCTCGTGGCCGCCTGAGGGGGCACAGACTGAGAAGCCACTATTTTTGTTGGGTTCTCTGGGCTCCAGAGATGCTTGCCAGGTGAAGACGACCATCAGTCTGCACGTTAGGGCTTCAGCATCATTATCATTCACGTGCCTTTAGGGATAGGGCGGCTCTGACCTCACATTTTTGTGAGTGAGGTCAGAAGCATTATTCTTCTCCATTTTGTATGTAGGTGAGAAACCTGGGATTCTTAAGGAAGCCCGTTTACTCCTTCCTAGGAAGAGTGAACTACCGTTCTGGCTGCCTAGCAGTCCCGGATAGACTCTGGGAAGCCTCTGTTCCTGGGGGAAAGGGTTCATACCACTGGGAAAAACACCCAGTCTTGTTTGACAGACCAGGGAGCGAATCTTGGAGCAGCAGAGGAGCTGTCCTGGTCGTCCGAGGAGGGTCCACAATGACCTTGAACAAGAACCGCAGGGAGAGTTTCTTGGACGTGCAGGTCACATCCAGCAAACCGGGGCACCTCCTGTCCCTGACTCCTGGTCAGCGCCAGTCACACTGACCACATGGCTGGAAGCAAAGGGCCTTGGTACACTGTGAAATGGCCCCACTCTGTTGAAACCATGGAAACTGGCAGAGTACTCATCGACGTAGCCACTAAGCCCTAGGACAGGCTCTGGCCAGGCACCAGTTCCAGAGATCTGGAATTGCCCCCTCGCCAGTTGGGGGTAGTAAAGTTGGGTAGTAAAGTGGTTAGTGCCTGGATGGGAGCCCAGTTCTCATTAGACCCCTGCCTCGTGTTGGATGTGTTTCTATCTCTGTGGTCCAAGAGCTGTGAAGGAAGGAGGACCTACGGGGTCCAGGAACACGCAAAGACACATGTAATTCTGTTTCCCTGCCCATAGCGCTAACTCCTGAGATTTGATTGACTCCAAAAAAGAAAAAAAAAGTGTGCCTGTTAAATGTATTAAGAAAAACTTTTGGGGGGGTATTAAGCTAAGACTTCCCTTGCAAAAAGAAATGTGGGGGTTGAAATACTTTCCGGCAGCTGAGATCGGCATTTCTAAGTATAGGTGGCTAACTGGACGGCTCTCAGCCTGTGTGTTGAACTCTGAGTCCTGATGCTCTTCCTTTGTCTTTGTGCGTTCAAGCCTCCTTTTATCCACGCTCATAGAGTCCCAGGCCCTGTGTTGGGCTCTGGACATTCAAACGTATGGTCTGCTGCCTGCAAATGTGGCCACAGCTGTGCAAACAGAAGCTTGGCAGGGGATGTATAGTGGGCTCGCCTGGAGAACCCCTTGGATGGAGGAGCCTGGGGGGCTGCAGTCCATGGAGTCGCTAAGAGTCAGACATGACTGAGCACAGCACAGAACAAAAGCACCAAATGCTGCGGACACAGAAAAGGGAGTGATGTTTCAGGAGAAGGCTTCACTTTGGAGGAAAGGCTCGATCAGGTGCGGAAGGGTGGCAAGGAGTTGTTCAGTCGCTAAGTGGTGTCCAACTTTTTGCGACCCCCTGGACTGCAGCACGCCAGACTTCCCTGTCCTTGGCCATCTCCCGGAGTTTGCTCAGATTCGTGTCCATTGAGTCGGTGATGCCATCCAGCCATCTCATCCTCTGCGACCCCCATCTCCTTTTACCTTCAGTCTTTCCCAGCTTCAGGGTCTTTTCCAGTGAGTTGGTTCTTTGCCTCAGATGGCCAAAATATTGGAGCTTCAGCTTCAGCCCTAGAAACCAGTTATTTGGTGTGGGCTACTTCTCCCTGTGGCTCACCCTTGGCATTACCTGACCAGCTTTCTAGTTTGTGCCCTGGATAAAGCTGTTACTACCGCTCTGGTGGCTCCCAGAGCCCTTGTGTATAGGTTGGTTTTGGTGGGAGACAACCCCAGTGTCTACCTGGAGGGTTCAGTTTCCAGGCTAACTTACCAACAAGGCGTTTAAGCCCGGTCTGGTGGAGGGCCTCACGTGAGCTCCATTCCTAGCGGTGCAGAGGGACTGGTGGCTCTCGGTCCATGGAAGCTTGTCATCAGGTGTAATCACCTAGAACTGGCTCTGGAGTCAGCTTGTGTAATCAGGGCAGGGCAGCTGAGAGGATGAGGTGTAAAAAGCACCAAGAAGATAGTGCTGATTTTGTGTTGTTTAGTGGCTCAGTCGTGTCCGACTCTCTGTGACCCCGTGGACTATAGCCCTCAAGGCTCCTCTGTCCATGGGATTCTCCAGGCAAGAATACCAGAGTGGGTCGCCATTCCCTCCTCCAGGGGCTCTTCCTGACCCAGGGGTAGAGCCTGGGTCTTCTGCACAGCAGGCAGATTCTTTACCATCTGAGCCACCTGGGAAGCCAGTAACTGCCGTTTTGTGCCTGATTCGTTTCACTGAGCATAATGCCTTCAAGATCCATCCGTGTTACAACAGGTGTCAGAACTTTTTTCTTTTTTAAAGGCTGAGTAATATTCCATTATATGGGTAAACCACATTTTTTATTCATCTGCTGATGGACATTTGGGTTTCTTCTCGCTTTTGACTGTTGTGAATGATGATGCAGTGAACATCCAGTACAAACACCTCTTGAAGATCTTGCTCTCAATTGTTTTGGGTATGTATTCTGAAGTGGAGTTGCTAGATCATAGGATAATTCTATTTTTAATTTTTGGAGGACCCGCCATATTGTTTTCGATGGCAGCTATACCATTTTACACCCATGCACAGTGCCCCGAGGGTTCCAGTTTCTCCACATCCTTGCCAGTGCTTGCTATTTTTCACTTTTGTTTTTGTTTTCATAGTAGTCATCCTTGTGGGTATAAGGTGCAAAGCTCTTTTTTTAAGATTAATAAATGAGTCTGTTGAGTGCCACCTGCTTGTCTTCCACCAGTCAGTACCTTTTAAGAAATTATCCTTCAAAGGAGATGATGTTTTGAAGTCATGGGCTTCCTATGTGTGACTTCTGAGAACCGTTTGAGTCAAGTGTTGTTTTGGCAGCGGCAACTTCAATGAAACGTTCAAAACAACCTCTTCTCCCCAACCTTTAAAAATAGTAGAAGTTGTTTTTGAAAAATCACAACTTAGTCTTCTGTCAACAGTGATTTTCAGGTCCCTCCAAAGCTTATGGGCTTCCCAGGTGGCGCTAGTGGTAAAGAAACTGTTAGCAATGCAGGTAGACGTGAGAGACGCAGGTTCAATCCCTGGGTGGGGAAGATGCCCTGGAGGAGGGCACGGCAACCCACGGCAGTATTCTTGCCTGGAGAATCCCGAGGACAGAGAGGAGCCTGGTGGGGTCACACAGAGTCAGGCACGACTGAAGCGACTTAGCACACACGCCAAAGCGTCAGAGTAGTAGGTCAGTCATTCCAGGACTGAACACAGAGGATGGAGATCAGAGTGGACCGTCTGGTATTGTCTGTCTTGGGAAATGCGTGGGTGAAGGAGCTGTCCAGCAGGAGAGAGGCAAGCTACAAAGGTTTTATTTGCACAGAATGTGCTGCACCTTTTTGTTGCACTGCAAGTAGAAGTGAAATGTTTGGATGTGTTCTTGTGTACACTTCCGTGTGTGTATGGCCAGGGGAGAGGGGGTGTTTTCTTGTGTAGGAAAGAAAATAGCTCTGTTTACTCCTGAACCTCCTCTTGCTTACTCTATGAGAAAAAATATATATGCTTGCCGAAGGCAGGCGGTTTTAAGAGCATGACTCCCGTGACATCATCCAGCAGAGTGAAGTGTCAGTGGAGCGGCTGGCATTAGAGCGGTTTGCCATGAGTTACGAGGCTCTGAAACTTGTCCGAGTGAGTTTACGTAGGCTCTCTGTGGCGCGATATGAAGACTTTCGTTTAGCTGAAGTGTTTGTTTTAATGAGGTATTGCCACGTAGCACGCACAAATGAAAAACACATGATGTACCCCAGGCAAGAACGAAGCAATAACTCTACAGATTTTTGAAGAAGACTAGTCATACCACAGGCTACCATTATAACAGAAAAAATAACAAGAATTTTAATATAGTTGTCTGGCCAAATATATTAATTTAAACTGAATGCCTTTTAAAAAATATTATAGCTGTGAGGCAGGACGTTCCGTTGGCAAGCATCTTCAAAACCTTCATTTCAGAGGATTCATTGAATATTATTGAAGGGGGGCAGCCCTTGCCCGTCTGCATATTTGGAGGAACCACTGAAAAGTCTTTGATCATTTATATGAGACTTCTTTGAGTTTGACACAAAGACGCTCAAATAAGAAGGAACGCATTTTTGCGTGGGTTGACTTCTTTGCATTTACGTGAGGGCAGGGCCAGTGCACTGAGAGCAGACACGCGATGGGGAATGCCGTTGTGGGAGCATGGCCTTGTGCTTCCCAGGTCCCTGCTCCACTGCCTGGACCACGTGCGGCCCGAGTTCACATTCGGTCGTTTGTCAGATTTCCATGTTTGGAAATTTAGAAAAAATTAGTAGAATGCTTTTTGAGAAAAGGTGTGCTAGTAACCTCACTTGGGTATTAGTCCTGGGTTCTAATAGTCCTTGTCTGAAAAAAAAATTTTTTTTTATATATATCCTTTAATTTAGAAATCTGAAATCTCAGAGTGCTCTACTACATTTTCATCCAAAAAGCATTTTGCTAACTTTCAGGTTCGGGAAACACAGACAAAAAAGAAATAGTGCC
The DNA here is from genome assembly GCA_007570785.1 of Antilocapra americana. Classification (NCBI taxonomy): domain Eukaryota; kingdom Metazoa; phylum Chordata; class Mammalia; order Artiodactyla; family Antilocapridae; genus Antilocapra; species Antilocapra americana. The sequence continues at coordinate 8,134,926 of ML664172.1, read as the reverse complement.
CTGGGGTAGCTCTGTAGCTTACCAAGCAGTTAACTTTTTACCAGAAGTCTCTGAAGTCAGTTGATGACTGCTTCAGCACTGGGAAGCTTGTTGAGTCAAATGATGTGATTTTCTTATCTGATTTCTTTATATTCCTTTGGAGTCTGTTGTTGTTTAGTCACTAAGTCGTGTCCGACTCTTTTGCGACCCCACGGATGGTAGCCTGCTAGGCTCTTCTGTCCATGGAATTTTCCATGCAAGAAAACTGGAGTGGGTTGCCATTTCCTTCTCCAGGGGATCTTCCTGACCCCGGGATTGAACGGGAGTCTCTTGCATCTCCTGCATTGATAGGCAGATGTTTTACTCTTGTGCCACCTGGGAATCCCTCACACGTAACCACCAATGAGAACGTCCGGGTGATCATACCTTCTGTCTGTGTGTGCTAAGTCGCTTTAGTCGTGTCTGACTCTTTGCGACCCCATGCTCCTCTGTCCCTGTGATTCTCCAGGCAGGAATACTGGAGTGGGTTATCATACCCTCCTCCAGGGGATCTTCCTGATGTAGGGATTGAACCCGTGTCTCTTTTGTCTCCTGCATTGGCAGGTGGGTTCTTTACCACTAGCACCACCTGGAATCCTGTTCAAGGAGTTGGTAGGGAGTAGCTGAGAGTGTGTGTTGAAGACGATGTCATTGAAGCTTCCTTTTCATCACAATAATCTGAGATGACAAATGGTCTGTTCTCATCTTGAACACACCCTAACGTCAGAACTGACTTCAGAAATCTTTGCTTTCAGCTGTTTTCCTCTCTTCAGTCCCTGAAGCTCCTCTTAATCCTCTTAGCCTTTTCCATGAAACTCCTCTACAAAGAGTCACCTTTTCTGAACTGGAATTGCTCCAGATGAAGGGAGAACACAGGTGTGGAGGCTGCTTTCAGTTTTGTGAGATAACCTTTAGAAGTGACTTCAGGAATTTTGATGCATCAGTTGGAATGGAAGCCCACAGACCTGTTTCCCTCGTACATACTCTCTTCATCTCCAGCTATTGGATCCTTGTTATGTGAAAAAAAAAAAAAATCGATGTTTTCTTTCCCCTGCAGCTCAAAAGAAGCTAGAAATAAATACCTTCAACTCACCCATTAACAAACAATTCCATCTGGTCAAAACTTCCATGCGTCCAGTTATCGACTGCCTATGTCTGTGATTAATGGGAGGACGTCCCCCCATTTGTTAGCTTGCCTGAGCAACGCTTGAGCTTTCTCATGCTTCTTCTCTTTGCCCCTTACTATTGTTTTAAAAGCACCCAAGAAAATACAAAATATTAGTTCTTACACTGACACGCCTAAGCTGCCTCTGTATTGAGAGGAGAAAGAGAGAAATCATATGATAATATTTTTCTTTTCTTTTCTTTTCCATGCTTTTCTCTTTAATGAATTGAAGTGTCTATGTGGTTGTTTCAAATGAAAGAGGGACTCTGGGAATCTTTTTCTGGATCAGGTTCTGCTTAAAACCCTGCACGTTGGTTCTGTCTGAACATGTGTAATTGGAAACATGCAGACTCACAGCGGCCCTTCACTCTGAGACTGGGGACGGACGTTTTCCCCAGCTTTGTTCATTCCCATTTTGTCCCTGTGCCATGATTTTTTTTTAAAATTGAATTCAAATTTGCAGCTTTTAAAAGCAAACCACAAGAACATGATTTTTAATCCCTTGAGATGTGTTTGCCCCTGTTCTACATATAAAAGACCATTGTCTTAATATAGTCATGCCAGACTTCTAGAACAATTAAAAATGGCATCTCTTTATTCATTTAGGTGGATTTTTCTTTTTTTTTAATCTTTTGCCGGACGAAAGCAGAGGCTTTCCCTCTGGCCCGTCCCAGGAGCGAGGGTAGCTTTTCACATGGATCCTTCTTCAAAAGTGTCAAGGAAGGGTCAATCCTTGCTGTAAGTGGTAATTTTAGCCTGCCGCCAGATTCCAGTCTTGGGAGGGAGAAAGTCCTGGAAAAACCGTGTGGCCACATGTTGAGTGATGTCACTGGGTGGGGGAGGGTACCCAGAGAAGATGAAGACTCTTATGGCTTATTTTATTTGTGAACTGTTTCTGATTATCCCAACTGGTTTCGGGGCGGTGGTGGTGGGGGAGTCACTTTGAATAATGACGCCTTGACATCCCTTCCCCTGGGGAATCCACACCACTGGGCACCAGATGTGTGAGGGCAGATGCTTCAGACTTTCCAACCCATCCTGTTCGATGGAACTCTCCATTTACCTCTGCAGAAGGGAAGTCAAACCTGAAACCCACTCTCCTGCACAATTAAAGAAAGTTCTGGTTTATGATGATTTTTTTAATATTAATATTCATGTCTCAGGCTCATTCATTGTTCTTTGGGCATGAATATAGCTCAGTAGCTGCCCACATAGGACTCTCTAGGTCCTGTTGTGTGTGTGTGTGTGTCTGTGCTCAGCAGCACAGTTGTGTCCGACTCTTGCAGCCCCATGGACTGTAGCCTGCTCGTATCTTCTGCCCATGGGATCTTCCAGGCAAGAATGCTGGAGCGGGTTGTTATTTCCTATTCCAGGATATCTTCCTGACCCAGGGATCTAACCTGTGTCTCCTGCATTGGCAGGTGGGTTCTTTACTGCTGAGCCCCTGGGAAGCAAGGTCCTGTTGAACTAAATACTAGATACTGTGAGCATTTTCTGATAGAGAAATTTTTATGTTTACTGTGTGTATGCATATGTGTGCTCAGTCACTTCAGTCATGTCTGACTCTTTGCAACCCTATGGACTATAGCCCACCAGGCTCCTCTGTCCATGGAATTTTCCAGGCAAGAATACTGGAGTGGGTTGCCATTTTCTTCACTAGGGGGTCTTCCCGACCGAGAGATTGAGCCTGAGTCTCCTGCATTGCAGGCAGATTCTTTACCGCTGAGCCATCAGGGTAGCCTTTATGTTTAGATCTAACTACAAAGTCCTAGACTGTAAACCTTTAAGATCACTGTTCTTGCAGGTCTCTAAACTTTGAACTTTTCTATTATAATCTTGAAAATTATAAAGCGATGTCCATTGAAGCCAGATTCACTACCTAGAAAAAGCTTGCTTTCTCACTTCTGTCACTGCCATTGGGAAAAGCCACGTGCTTCTTGAATATGTAACAGTCTGTGTATCAGAAATGCAGGGAAATAAAGATGTCTTCTCTTGTCCAAGAAACCTGATGATGTGGATCCTGGATTGAGAGAAATTTAGATCTGTACCTGCCCATCCTTTACCCAGTGGAGGAATTTCCGCTACAGAATCCTGAAAAGTGGTTTGCCGCCTTTTCTTGCCTTTGGGGAAAGTTCATCCTTGTTCTCACTTACCCTCTGTAACTACTCAAACCCAAACAATAAGTGAATCCCTTTTCCAAATGCAATCTTTCAGATATTTGAAGACAAGACATTTATGTCTTACTCTGATCCTTATTTATTTATTTTTCCCAACAGTGCCCCTGGTTTCCTCCTCTGTCTCTCCTACCTTTTTTTTTAAAATATGTATTTATTTGGCTGTATTGAGTCTTGCAGTGTGGGCTGTCTAGTTGTGGCGGGAGGACTTAGTTGCTCCTTGGCATGCGGGATCTTATTTCCCCGACCAAGAATTGAACCTGCGTTCCTTGCATGGCAGAATGGATTCTTAAATGCCAGGCCACCAGAGTAGGCCCTCTCCATGGTTTATATTTCCTGTACCATTCTGGCTGTTCTCCCATGTTCCCTATACTAACATCCCCTTGTAAAATTCACTATTTTCTGTGCTGGTTAGACTACAACTAAAAAGTAAAATCTCAGAGTAAATGAGATGGTTCTAATTTGATCCAAGTAGCAGAGTTTCTTAAACTGTGGTGTGCTCTCTCTGAGTGATCTGCAATGTGTCACAAGAGCCTCTTGCTTCCTACCAAAGTTAAGGTGTTAATTGCACAGCCATGTCCAACGTTTTGCGACCCCATGGACTGTAGTCCACCAAGTTCCTCTGTCCTTGGAATTCTTCAGGCGAGAATACTGGAGTGGATTGCGATTCCTTTCTCCAGATCTTCCCAACCCAGGGATTAAACTCGTGTCTCCTGCAATGCAGGTAGATTCTTTACTATCTGAGCCACCAGGGAGTTCTTCTTGCTCCTTATTCTGATTTTATTGTCTTGGTTTTCCATATGAGAAGAGCTTTATTGGAAAACTTCATTACGCTTGTATGTGTAAAGTTATATAAATAATTAGCTGCTCATTTAAAAAGTGCAAATAATTCACAAAGATGTAAAGCTGAAAAGCACAGTCTGGAATCCCATCCGCCTGAAATAACAATGATAGAATATGCCATTCAAAATGAAAACAACATGTAGGGTTATGGGATGCATAGATGTAAAATTATACATGTGTATATTTTTATGTTTCAAGAGAGGTATGATCAGTTCACTTCAGTCGCTGAGTCGTGTCTGACTCTTTGCGACCCCATGAACTGCAGCACGCCAGGCCTCCCTGTCCATCACTAACTCCCAGTGTCCACCCAAACCCATGTCCATCGAGTCAATGATGCCATCCAACCATCTCATCCTCTGTCATCCCCTTCTCCTCCCTCCCCCAATCTTTACCAGCATCAAAGTCTTTTCCAGTGAGTCAGTTCTTTACATCAAGTGGCCAAGGAGCTTCAGCTTCAACATCAGTCCTTCCAGTGAATATTCAGGACTGATTTCCTTTAGGTTGGATTTGCTTGCTGTCCAAGGGACTCTCAAGCATCTTCTCCAATGCCACAGTTTAAAAGCATAGCATAGCACAGATGTATCTGTATATCTAAATCAGGCTGATCTAAAAGGACCAAATATGTAATGTAGTGATGCGTATATTGACAGAGGGGATAAATATGCCTATCAGGACCTTGGGCTTCCCTTGGGGCTCAGATGGTAAAGAATCTGCTTGCAATGTAGGAAACCCAGGTTTAATCCCTGGGTTGGGAAGATCCCCTGGAGAAGGGAATGGTGACCCACTCCAGTATTCCTGCCTGGAAAATCTCATGGACAAAGGACCCTGGTGGGCTATAGCCCACAGGATCACAAAAGAGTTGGGCATGGCTTAGCAACTAAAAACAATCACTGGTGTTTACATTCCAGTGGCCTGAGTCTCTCACATAGTCCCAATAATTGCAAAGGCTGGGGATCTTCCACACTGTCCTGGATATTACTATGAAATTCATTAAGGTAAAGAACTTTTAGAAAAGCTAATAGCAAGAAATATGAAGATGGCTGAGCTGAACAATAACAGAAGAAAAGCAATTTGTTTGTAATATCATATTACCAAAGATGAATCATCTTTGTACAGTTTTAGGAAACATACCCACATAAATGCTGGAGAATGAAACTGATGAGGTCCCACCTATGTAGTAGCAGAAAATCTAGTTTGGACTCAAATTGTAAGTTTTGGATATCCTTGGTCCTAGCAGCTGCAATGCACTGGCATCATTTAAACAAATTAGTTTGGATAAATTTATGATTTATATGTAAACCATGTTTAATGCATTGAATATATATAGTTAATATATAGACTGCCTCCAAATGACTTGCATATTAATTTATCAGTACACCTGAAAGGATGTGCACAAAATTTCATTAACCATAGATACCATAGGCAGAGAGCTTCCCTGGTGGCTCAGGTGGTAAAGAGTTTGCTGGAAATGCAGGAAACCTGGGTTTGATCCCTCAGTTGGGAAGATCCCCTGCAGAAAGAGATGGCAACCCACTCCAGGATTCTGGCCTGGAGAATTCCATGGACAGAGGAGCCTGGTGGGCTACAGTCCATGGGGTTGCACAGAGTTGGACTTGACCAAGTGACTTTAACTTCCATTTTCCATCATAGACAGAGGTGGCATCATTAGTGGAAGAAAAAAGACATATAAGAAGAGAATATTATGTCAATCAAATCTCCTACTTCATCCTTCCCACCCGCCTCCTTTCCCTGCTTGGTCCATACGCTTGTTCTCTACATCTGTGTGTCTCTTTCTGCTTTGTGGACAGGTTCCATCTGTACCATTTTCCTAGATTCCACATATATGCATTATTATATGATACTTGTTTTTCTGGTTTTGACTTAGTTCCCTCTGTATGACAGCCTCTAGGTCCATCCATGTCTCTGTAAATGACATTATTTCATTTGTTTTTAATGGCTGACTAATATTCCATTGTATGCATGTCCAAATCTTCCTTAGCCATTCCTCAGCCGATGGACATTTAAGATATTTCCATGTCTGGCTATTGTAAATAGTGCTGCAGGGAACACTAGAGTTCATGCATCCTTTCAAATCATGGTTTTCTCCAGATATATGCCCAGCAGTGGGATTGTTGGATCATATGGTAGCTCTTGTTTTAGTTGTTTTTCTTTTAAGGAAACTCTGTACTGTTCTCCAGTTTACTTTCCTACCAACAGGGTAGGAGTGTCCCCTTTTCTCTACAACCCTCTCCACCATTTACTGTTTGTAGGTTTTCTGATGAGGGCCATTCTGACCAGTATGAGGTGATACCTCAGTGTAGTTTTGATTTGCTTTTCTCTAATAATTAGTGACGTTGAGCATCTTTTCATGTATTTGTTGGTCATCTGTATGTCTTCTTTGAAGAAATACCTCTTTGCATTTTTTGATTGGGTTGTTTGGTTTTTATTTTTTATTTATATTGAGCTGCATGAGCTGTTTGTGTATTTGGGAGATTAATCCCTTGCTTCATTTGGAAGTCCTAGCCTTGAAAATGAAGTTGTTTCATTCGCAAATATTTTTTCCCTCCCTGAGGGCTGTCTTTTTGTTTTGAGTATGGTTTCCTTTTCTGTGCAAAAGCTTTTAAGTTTAATTAGGTCTTGGTCATTTGCTTTTATTTTCATTCTGAGAGGCAGTTGGTCAAAAAAAATCTTGCTGAGATTTCTGTCAAAGAATGTTTTGCCTATATTTTCCTCTCAGAGTTTTATAGTACCCAGCCTTACCTTTAAGTCTTTAATTCATTTTGAGTTCATTTTTGTGTGTGGTAATTGAGAGTGTTCTAATTTCTTTCTTTTTTTTTTTTCATATGTAGCTGCCCAGTTTTCCCAGCTCTACTTATTAAAGAGACTGTCTTTTCTCAGTTGTAAGTTGGTGCCTCCTTTGTCATAGAGTAGGTGGCCCTAGGTGGGCGGGTTTACCTCTGGACTTTCTATCGTGTTCCATTTATCTGTATTCCTGTTTCTGTTCTTCCAGCACCTTTCTGTCTTGGTTACTGTAGCTTTGTAGTTTGGTCTGAAGTCAGGAAGCTAGTCTGGCTCTGTTCTTTCTCAATATTGCTTTTGCTACTTGAGGTCTTTGTGTTTCCATACAAAGTGTAAATTTTTTTTGTTCTAGTTCTGTGAAAAATGCCCTTGGTAATATGATAGGGATTGTGTTGAATCTGTAGATTGCTTTGCATAGTATAGTCATTGTCACAATAATTGATTCTTCCAATCCATGAACATGGTATTTCTCTTTATCTTTTTGTGTCATCTTGGATCTCCTTCATCAGTATCTTATAGTTTTCTGAATACAGGTCTTTTGCCTCATAAGATAAGTTTATTCCTAGGTATTTTATTCTTTTTGATGGAGTTGTCAAAAAGATTCTTAGGATTCTTAGGATTATTTCTTTAATCTCACTTTGTTTTTCATTGTTAGTGTATAGGAATGCAAGGGGTTTCTGTGTATTAATTTTGTATCCTGCAACTTTACCAACTTCATTGATGAGCTCTAGTAGTTTTCTGGTATCACCTTTAGAATTTCCTATATACAGCATCATGTCATCTGCAAACAGTGACAGTGTTAGTTCTTCTTTTCCAATTTGGACTCCTTTTATTTCTTTTTCTTCTCTGATAGCTATGGCTAGGGCTTCCAAAACTATGCTGAATAAAAGTGGTGAGCTCGGACATCATTGTCTTGTTCCTGATCTTAAAAGAAATGTTTTCAGCTTTTCACCATTGAGTATAAAATTAGCAGTAAGTTTGTGGTATATGGCCTTTATTATGTTGAGGCAGATTCCCTCTAAGTCCACTTTCTGGAGAATTTTTGTCATAAATGGATGTTGAACTCTGAATAGATGTCTAAAAGCTAGACATCTCCATTTATTGATATGGTTAATATGCATGTTTTTCTGCATCTATTGATGTGATTATATTCTTCAGTTTGTTAATGTGGTATATCACATTGGTTGATTTGTATACAGTGAATTTCGGCATCTTTGGGATAAATCCCACTTGATCAGGGTGCATGATTTTTTTAATGTGTTATTGGATTTGGTTTGCTAGTGTTTTGTTGAGGATTTTTGTGTCTTTGTTGATCAGTGATATTGGCTTGTAATTTTCAATTTTTGTGATATCTTTGTCCCTTTTGGTATCAGGGTGATGTTATCTTTGTAGATTGAACTTGGGAGTGTTCCTTTCTCTGTAACTTTTTGGAAGAGCAATCTTTTTAAAAAAGATAATAATAGTAAATAAATAAATGGCAAATAAAAGATTATTGAAGAAATTCATTAAGCTTAAAAACTTTAACAAAAGACAGTAGTAAATAAATAAAATAAATAATAAAAAAGATTACTAAGAAATTTGCTAAGCTTAAAATTTTTTTAAATAAAATAAGTGGTATTAAAGGTTATTAAGAAATTAATTAAAAGTTTTAAACAATGAATTTCTTAGTAACTTCCTACAAGTAGCTAATTTTCTAAACAAACACTTGAATGACTGAAGATTTTAGTGCTAATCCCTGAATTGATATCTGAATGCTAGTCAAAGACACTTACTTGTCTGTAACAAAGGCTCCATGACCACAGGACTCTAATTGTGACCTAGTCTTGCCTCTGTTTACATGATGTGTGATTAATTATATTAAGCCCAACAAGGATTCCTGGAAAAAACTTTTTTTCAATTCAGAACTTTTACAGTGTGTAGCTGCGGCTGGCCACAAATATTGTAAAAGGGTTTAAATCCTTGGACATCATCGCCATAGGGTGGGTTCAATCCATGTTATTATAGTAAAAATGTTTGCTTCTGGGAACTGAAGGTCAAGTCCATTCATCTGTTGTATTAAAGCTCAACATCTGATTTCTTATCAGTGAAGCTCAGATGACAGTGTCTCAGTGACATGTCGTCAAGAATGGATAGATTTTTAGGATGAATTATTATATCATTAACTACTGTTAGATTATAGGGGTGATTTAAACATGGTCACATGTCTGAAAACAATTTATAAATCTAGAATTTTTTTAAATGTATCTTTGACTTAATCTCTAGGAGTTTTTCATAAGTGAATGCAGTTTTAAGGATAGTTTTGTTCTTAACATTGGAATGTTGGAAGCGACCTAATTTTCTACTACTAAGGAGGTGGTTCACTCATTCAGTGGTTTTTCTTTAAGTCTGTGCTATATGCTGAGCACTGTTCTTAACCAAACCCAAAGGATGAAATCACTAGTCTCTGAGAGCCGTCATTCTGGTGAGGAAGACATTTTACAGGGTATTTAAGTAAATTAGGTAGCAGGGGATAAGTAAATTGGAAAAAAAACAAATGAAGAAGAACAGGAAGTTTTGCGAAAAGCGAACTGACAGAGCTTGATAGTCTAAGGAGTGCAATAGGGTGGTCACAGAGTACCATCCCTTTGTAAGCGAGCAGAAAGTTGTCTACCACAAGGGTTTTCAAGCTGGAGGATGTGTTAAAACGATTTCCTGGCCGACCTCAGAGATGCTGATGTGGGAATCTGGGAGGGCCTCCTGCCTTTCTTTTCCTTCCAGCCCCAAGTGACGCGGATGGTCTGGAGACCATGTCGGGAGCCCCTCTAATCCCCCAGGACTGGACCACATTCTTGTCCCCGGTCCAGGGGGAGTTTTCTTCTCACAGCCTCACTTGAATCTCACGCCCTTGAGTTTTACCAAGACCCAGTGTGGGACAGACCACACTGTGGCGTCTGTGGCCACTTCAGAGAAGTCCTCTCAAGGGTTTTGCTCATTTTTGTGTCTGGGTGTCCCTCATGGAAAATTACCCTCAAGTCTGAGGGTGCAGCTAAATCAACTCTCTTTTTATAAACTGGTGCACTTCTTAGTAGATGGCGAAACTAAGAGTTTCAGGTTAAATTATACACACTACTAAATGTAAAATACTCAGTCAGTGGCTCAGACGTAAAGCATCTGCCTGCCATGTGAGACACCTGGGTTCGATCCCTGGGTTGGGAAGATCCCCTGGAGAAGGAAATGGCAACCCAGTCCAGTACTGTTGGACTGGAGCCTGGTGGGCTACAGTCCACAGGGTCACAAAGAGCCGAACAGGACTGAGCAACTTCACTCTCACTTTCAAATATAAAATAGATAGCCAACAAGAACCTGCTATATAGCATGGGGAACTATACTCAATATATTGTTATAATGAAAAGGAATAAAAAAAATACATATATATGTATAATGAATCACTTATCCATTCACCTGAAACTACCAGTCCATCCTAAAGGAAATCAGTCTGAATATTCATTGAAAGGACTGATGCTGAAGCTGAAGCTCTAATTCTTTGTCCGCCTGATGTGAAGAACTGACTCACTGGAAAAGAGCCTGAAGCTAGGAAAGATTGAAGGCAGGAGGTGAAGGGGATGACAGAGGATGAGATGGTTGGATGGCATCACTGACTCAATGGACATGAATCTGAGTAAAAACTCTGGGAGTTGGTGATGGACAGGGAAGCCTGGCGTGCTGCAGTCTACAGGATTGCAAAGAGTTGGACACGACTGAGTGACTAAACTGAAACTAACACAACCTGTAAATCAACTATATTTCAATTTAAAAAATTCTGTAAGTCATCCTGTTTCTCTGATTACTTTGTCTTATTAGATGCTCAGAAATATGAGTGTTCTCAGCTGCTGCAGCTTCACTCGGAATTCCTAACATAATTTTCCAATTCTTAAGATAATTTTTGGTGCTGCTTGATTTCATTTTTCCATGTCCTAATAATGTTTGTATAACTGTACCTCTTATTCTTTTCTTGAAAAAGTAACATTTGTTACAGAGTTAATAAGGGTAGATAGTTTAGTAAGCCCAGTTAGTGAAAAGAGAAATAAAACTTTCCCAGCCCCATTACTCAGAAATAATATCTATTCTTTTTCAGTAATAGTCTTCTAGTTAATAGATAAAAGCATTTTTATTAAATTCTATGCATTTATATAAGAATATAACAAATTTATTTTAAAATAAAATTCAAATGATTTTGATTACTGCAATCAAAAATATTTAAGAGTTTTATTAATTGCTCTCCCAGGTGGCACTTAGTGGTAAAGAACCCGCCTGCCAATGCAGGAGACATAAGAGACCAGGATTCAGTCCCTGGGCTGGCAGATCCCCTGGAAGAGGAAATGGCCACTCACTCCAAGATTCTTGCCTGGATAATCCCATGGACAGAGGAGTTTAGCGGGCTGCAGTCCACAGGATCACAAAGAGTCGGACACCACTGAAGTAAGGACTTAGCAAGCGCTGTTTATCAGTAAAATCTGAAGTATCAGCTCCTGTTGTGACATGTCTCCTATGACATGGTAAAGTGTTTAAAAGTGTTAATTTCTCAGTTGTGTCCAATTCTTTTACGATCCCATGGACTGTAGCCCGTCAGCCTCCTCTGTTCATGGAATTCTCCAGGCAAGAATACTGGAGTGGGTTGCCATTTCCTTCTCCAGGGGATCTTCCTGACCCACGGATCGAACTTGGGTCTTCTGCATTGGCAGGCAGATTCTCTACCACTGAGCCACCTGGGAAGCCATCTTAAAGACTCCCATGTATTCTTGGAGCCCAACTTGGACTCTTTTAGGTAGTTTCTGCTTTTTCACTATCACAGACAAAATTGTGGTTAATATACGATGAAAAGTGAAAGTGTTAGTCGCTCAATTGTGTCCAACTCTTTGTGACCCAGGGGACTGTAGCCCGCCAGGCTTCTCTGTCCGTGGAATTTCCCAGGCAAGGATACTGGAGTGGGTTGCCATTTCCTCCTCCAGGGGATCTTCTTGACCCAGGGATCAAACCCTGGTCTCCCCGCATTGCAGGCGGATTCTTTACTGTCTGAGCCTTAATATTGCAGTAATCACGTCTCATTCACTTAGTATAAGATTCTAGAAGTGGATTAATTTGATGGGAGGGGAAGAAGGCAAGAAAGCAAGAAGAGAAACAAAGAGACACAGAGATAGAGACTGAGAGATGGAGAGCAGAGATTATATTTTTTTCCTACTTACCTCTGGCTCTGGCTTCCTGCTTCCAGGGAGTTTGCTCCATTCATAGATTATTTTCCTTTCCTTGACACTCAATCCCTATCCTGCAACCCTGCCCCGGAGGAGACAGTTCCTTAAGTTCCTTTCCTTAAGCTTCCCCAGCATCTCCCTCATGCACAGCATCCGTGTGTTTACCAGACCACCTTCTCTCTTCAAGACTCCTTTCTACAATTCCACCTGTCTTTGAACTCACACCTCCCCACCCTAGAGTTACTGTCCCCCTCTCAATAATCGAAACAGCATTTTATTTAAAAAAGAAAATGGGCTCCTCAGGCGTCCCTGCTCATGTTCTTGCCTTGCAGGAAAAATAAGCTTGAGGTTTTGCTCAGCCCTTCGTCCACTCACGTGGCTTCCAGTCGGCTTTTCCAAACCCACACACCCCTGTCTCAACCGAAAGTGTGGTTGCTACGGACAGGTGAAGACGGTGGTTTTCAGGCTTGCTTTCGCCCTGCCTTCTGCCGGTTCTGGGATCTGACGGGAGATGTGCAGGGATCCGTTTTCCCACTGATGTAAATATGCCTCTCCTCCCCTTTAGAAAGCTGTTCTGGCTGAAGTCAGTTGAATAGCAGCGCGTAGGAGGAGGTACAGTCAGTGGGATCTTGGGAGTGGACTGGACAGTGCGGAGGACTCAGCATGATGGCTCTCCAGTGGCCCCTTGTATCTTGGCTTGCGGGACCAGCAGGGAGGAGGAACCTTGGAGCGGGAGCACCGAGGAGACCCCTGCACTTGGTAGGGATCAAGGGCTTGTGTTCATCCAGGTGAGGCTCTGGCAAGCCTCTGGAGAGTGGGGCAGAGCTTGGATAGCTGCGAAGCTTCGGTCTAAGAGGAGGGTGTGGATGTGGCCTTTCACAGAGGCCGTGGGCAGGGTCCTGGTGGAGGACTAATGCCCCCCAGAGGCGGTGGAGCAGGAGCCGGAAAGGAGACGTGTGTGGTGTCACCTCCTCCACCCTCGTCCTCGCATCACACAGGCAGAGGTGGGTCTTGGGACTCCTCTCAAGTTATCTTGACTCATTTTCTTGGAATATCCAAAATGCATTTCCCTTTTACTTTTGCAAGTTCATGTTCTGATCTTTTCCTGTGATTACGAATGCTATGAATTCCGCATCGGTCTCCACCCCTTCCAATAGTGGTTTTGGGTGGAAAGCGGCACACATAACTTCTGTGATGGATTGATCCTTGGTTTATGACCGTTGGTCTCATTGTTTGGAATTTGCCTGAGCTTTGTGTTTGGTATTAATTCTGTATTTTCTTTGGGAAGAATTTCAAATAGAGGAGTCTTGCAGGAGCAATTTCAGAAGTGTTCAGGTTGAGCTGGGAGATCACTCTTTAGACTTTTAAATGTTTCCCAAGTAGAGGATGCTAATTTCTGGTTCTGGAATTTCTTGCTTTGGGGACATATACAGAGAAGCGGTTCCTGTCTTCTCCACTTCACTAAAGAAAGCCTAAGCTCTTTTCACCTCCTCTGTATTTTGGAGTTTCTCATAACAGAATATTCTGTTATCAAGGATCTTTTGTGCATTGTATTTTAAACGTGCAATGATGTTTCTAAAAATGGGCTGAAAGAGAGCAGGAAAAGTCATCGGCAGCTTTGTTCAGGCTCTGCCAGTGTGAACGGCTGAGGCTGAGGGATTTAGGGGCTACAGCCCTGGTTCTGCTGATTAGTCATCTGAGATGATCAGCCAGGAGTCATGTATATGAAGACGTTGACTCTGTTTCTAGCCAGAAGTGGTTGCATAAGTCTTCCTGGTCCAGTGGTCATCGAGTTGCTGCCACTTTGTGACATATTTAAATTTATTCTTTGTTTATAAAAACCCAAGCCAGAAAGACTCACAGTTTTGGCTGTTGATTAAAGCCATTTAAGGTAGATTTTTGACACTATAATTAAATCTGAGCGCAAGTCAAATAATGCTGCCATATTCCTGACAGTGGGGAGGGCCCCGGAGTTGGCAGAGGGTCCCTGTCTAGGTTGGGTGAGGTCTCCTGGATTCCAAAGAAAGCTTTGATTTGTAAATGGTTGGGCTGAACAGTGCCTTCCAAAATATATCTTTTAGAGGTATGAACTAAGAAAATAAATGAAAGAAAATTGGATTAATTTTAATAATTCTGCTGCTTTCATTTCAAATCCTTGAACACCTACCAAAACAGAATGCTCCTTAAAAGCACAGCTTTGCCTTTGGAGACTGTGTCTCTGTGTTTCTGTTTATGAGTGGGCAGAGCCAGACATGTATTTTTAGATGGATGGAGACATCCAGAGGGGAGTGAAGGTAGCTAAGAAGCCCTTCCAGGGTGCTGCTCAGAGCTCCCTGGGCTTCTTGGAGCTTTTGGAGTGAATTCCTTTCAAATTATGTTTTTGAAACCAGATCCAGGTCCTTTCTGTTATTGATTGTTTTCATATGAAATAACATTGGAATCCAGTAGCAAATTGGGCTAGATGTGGATGAGTATTCCACATGGGTAACGGGGTTGTTACTGAGAATTACGATAATGAATGGGGTGAGAATCGGACACAGAACATTAACTGGGGTGGAAGCCCAGAGGAGCAGGTCAGGACGACCACCAGTTCCGTGGCCAGAGAGTTCTCCGTGGCAGTTCTGATCCTGCCTCTTACTTCCTGAAGTCCTTGGATAAAGGACTTAACCCGTCTAAGCCTTAGTTTCTTCACCTGTGAAACAGGATGAATAGCATCTCATTCATAGGACTGTGGTTAAGAATTAATGACTTATGATTAACATACATGAAATATTTATAGTGACTCATGGCATATGATAAACTAGAGTTTGTCTTTTTTTTTTTTAATATCCAACACCACTGTTTAGATGAAATAGGAAAGAGATGTTTATCCTAGAAATATTTTTCTGAGCATTTTTGGAGAGATGTCAGTGACAGGTACTCATTAGAATGTTTGTTATAAATACAGACTTGGTGTTACATAAGGTATAGCAACAATAACAGTACTATGGATCCTATGAAAAGGTACAGGGAAAAGGTAATGGATTGTGTGTCTGCAATAGACAACCGTGGATAGGATATAAGCTTTCACTCATATTATTTTTCCCCTGCCCCCTCTGCCACCTGTGTGTGTTTCTTAAGAACTATAAGCCCTATTTCAGGAGGGAACCTGGAAGCCTGGGATCAGTGGCGTTTTTTGAAATGGTTTTGAGTGGACAGCTCGGCTCCCCTGAACACAAAGCCTCCTTTGATAACACTATTTTGTGAAGCCAAAGTTGCTCCCACGTAAGAAATAAGGGCCCTAGCTCACGGAACAACTCATTTCTTCCCTAAACACATTTTATGTCCAAGAAAAATAGTCTAATGGAGCTTATACCTTCTTTTTTTTGTTTGTTTTTTTTTACTTTATTTCCATCATATCGTATCTAAACAGATGGTCAAAGCAAGATTGCCCAGATTTTTATTGAAAATTCACATGATAATAACACTCTTGTCTTTGGGATTGGCTTGGAAAATACTGAAACAAACAAGAATTTGCTTATTCCTTTTGTCTAGCTGAAATTGATTTATGAGACAGGACTGCTATTGAACTTTGATAAATACCTTGGAAATAGCTGATTGAACTTTCACAGTGTAGAATGAAGCCACATATAGATAATTGCTTGATTAAAATGAAATATTTTGACATTATTGATCTGCACTATACACTGATAATTAAAGTAGTTGGGGTGCTTTTGAACATTGCTGTTAGAGTGCTTATGGCCGAATCCACTTTTTAACATCCAAGCAGCGTTTATTGATTGTGACTTTACACGATCATTTGTCATATTGGAAATAAGAGAATACAGTTCATGTATAGAGTTTTAATTTATGATATCCTCTTCTTGTCATGCCAGGGTAATCCATCTTTTCAAATATTAGTAAGTCAAGACAAAACCTTTTATTAGTAAACTTATAGATACTAAGAAAAAGGAAACCAAAAGTGCATATTTTGTAAAGCCCATTACTTCAGAAGTAAATCTTTCAGTTGAGAAAAAGTACATACCTTATTTTACATCTTTTAATTTAATTAACTATATTTTTAACAAAATTTATATATGAAGCAGGCCATACTTTTGCCACTTCCTAAAAAGCAAACCTTTCCCTGCCACCCCCCACGACAGCTTCTCCTTAGGGAGGGAACCACATATTATGAAACATTATTAATGCTACTCTGGGTTTATATTTAAGCAATTCTTTCCATAATAGAAAACTCTCCATTTTCATATGGTGATACTTGTAGTTGTGTAAAAAACACAAATTACAACCCTTCATAGTGAGAACTTTTACCAGAGATAATTGAACTTCATTCACAATGTATTTTTAATATTCAAGTCACAAATTACAAATATCTGATCAAAAATATCGGCAAATAAGAGAGGCTGGGTCTGAAAATGTACCCCCAGAGTACCTTTGATCCTTGTCTGATCATAATTGCCAAATTGAGTCCATTGAATTTGTAGCTCCAGGTATTCTTACTCAGCGGGCTCAGAAGAGGTTGTCCTCACTGTGCTCACCATGAGCTGCAAATGCCTACAACCTTGCTTAAGTGGCTCCCCAGTTTATCTTAGCTTCCAAAATTCAAATCCTGAATTAGGGCTTCTTGCAGACAAATTCAGTGAACTTCATTCCCATCTTTTTCTTCTCTCATTTTATCCATCACACTGTGATGAACCATATTGCATTTCTGTGGAGGAATACCTTTCCCAAGAGCCCTGAATAGTGTTCTTTTTTATATTTAAATATTGTGGTTCTTTTTTTCTTTCTTTTTTGCTGTGTGCGGGCTTTCTCTAGTTGCCTCAAATGGGCTCTCCTCTCGCTGCTGGGTGCAGGGGTAACGGGAATGTCCTTAACGTCTCTGGCTGTCTGCACCTTCATCTATAGATTCAGCTGAGAACAGACACGCCTTGTAAGGTTCTGTGACTCCTGGCTACGGCTTAGCGCCTTTCATTCCCTCAGAGCTGCTGAGCGTTGCCTAATCAGACATACCGTACCGTGCTGGCGGCTCTCACTCAGCATTTGTGACCACAGATCTCCGACAGGCCCTCGAGGCTGCCTGGAAACCCTCCTGCACTGCCCTGAGTCATAGGCTGGCTCTCTTTTTCCTCTGCTCAACGTCTAAGTGATGGACGGCCCCAAGGCTCGGCTTTAATCGCTTTGTCTACACTTACCTCCCCGTTAAAAATATGGTCCCCATTAAAAATATAAAAATCACATGGTTCGACTCCCCTCCCCCACCACTAATTTCAGTGATTCCGAATCTTACCTCCCTGTTTATAAGCGTCTCTTAATTGCCATCTCAACATGCCTATCCATACACAACTTTTAAGTACAAATCCTAATCTGATCATCACCAGATCTTGTATTCCCTCAGTCCCCAAATCTCTGTAGGGTGGAAACCCTGGTCTCTCAGTTGCTAAGGCCACGCAAGGTAAATGAAACAACAGCCAGAAACTGCCAGTCGTCTCCGATTCTTTTCTTTCCTCTCTGCCTCCCGTGTATCAGCCTGTCCTGTCCACGCTTCCTTCAGGAGCTCCTGCTCCTTCGTCCTTCACCCGGATTCTCCCAGCTCCCCTTCCTGCATGTTGACAGTCCTTTTATTCAGCATCGAGAGCTGCTTTAGAGTGTGTGCATCATATCATCCCATGTCTGTTCCATCTCCAGCCCCAGGGGCTTCCCGCCACGTTGGGAATACGGCTGCCCACCTCAGTATGAATTGGGTCTTGCAGGCTTTGTAGACCCTGGATGCAATGACTTGGCCTGGCTCATGGCGCTCCACTTTTCTCTCTGTTTCTCTGATTTGCCAAACAGCCTGACTCAGGAACATAGAAGTGGTTGTCTCTCACCTGGATGGATGGCTGCATCTCTGCTTCTGTTCAGTCCAGTCACTCAGTCATGTCCGACTCTTTGCGACCCCGTGGACTGCAGCACGCCAAGGCCTCCCTGTCCATCACCAACTCCCAGAGTCTACCCAAACTCCTGTCCATCGAGTCGGTGATGCCATCCAGCCATCTCATCCTCTGTCCTCCCCTTCTCCTCCCGCCTTCGATCTTTCCCAGCATTGGGAGCTTTTCAAATGCTGCTTCTCTAAGTGGCTCCTATCTGTTGTGTCGACTTTAATGCCACCTGGTACATGAGGGCTCCTTGTCCCTGGGGGCCAGTCCCTCTCACCAGAGTGCCCCGCATGGAGGAGTTTTGAGGGTCGGGAGAATTCATGATGTGTCACGTTGCTGATCTCTACTTCCTTGCATCTGGACAAGAATTGGCATGTTACTGCAGGTCGTGATCACCTCCTTTTCACTGCTGAACCACATATTTCATCGGGCTGCCAGTAAAAGCATTCTCTACCTGACAACTTTTGAGGTGCTGACCTGAGAAGAAGAGGCAGCCGTGGAGGTTTCTCCCTCCATCTTTCCTCCTTTCTTTTTCTTTCTTTCTTCTTGAAGGGGGATTATGCAAAATGTCTTTGAAATAAACGCTTTTCTGTGACCTGCCTGAGCTACCCTTATGAGTGAGTGCCATGCACTCAGTCCTGTCTGACTCTTGCGACCCCACGGACTGTAGCCCGCCAGGCTCCTCTGTCCATGGACTTTCCCAGGAAAGGATACCAAAGTGGGATGCCATTCCCTCCTCCAGGGGATCTTCCCGACCCAGGGATCAAGCCCACATCTCCTGTGTCTCCTGCATTGTAGGCAGATTCTGTACCTGCTGGGCCATCAGGGAAGCCCTTCTCTTATTTGGAAGCTAATTGGGTGGCAACTCCTGAGAGTCCCTTGGACTGCAAGGAGATCCAGCCAGTCCATTCTAAAGGAGATCAGTCCTGAATATTCATTGGAAGGACTGATGTTGAAGCTGAAACTCCAATACTTTGGCCACCTGATGGGAAGAGCTGACTCACTTGAAAAGACCCTGATGCTGGGAAAGATTGAAAGTGGGAGGAGAAGGGGATGACAGAGGATGAGATGGTTGGATGGCATCACCGACTCAATGGACATGAGTTTGAGTAAACTCCGAGAGTTGGGGATGGTCAGGGAGGCCTGGCATGCTGTGGTCCGTGGGGTGGCAAAGAGCTGTACACGACTGAACCACTGAACTGAACTGGATGGCAAAGTACTTCTCAGGTGCCCCTTTCACCCAGCTCAGGGTCTCTGCCTTCATTTACATCTTACCCTTTTGTGGATAGCTGTTAGAAGTCCGGGCTTGTACTACTCACCACAAGACAGGCCAAGAATGATTTGCTGGGGCAAGAAACAGCAACTTTATTCAGAAAGACAGCAGACTGAGAGGGTGGTGGATTAGTGTCCCAAAGATTTCATCTTGCCCGATTAGAATTCAGGCTTCTTTCACACTAAAGGAGACGGGGCTGGGGTCTTGGTTCTAGCCAGACTGCAGAGGTATTCATTTCTTCTTGCCTGCAGCCATTCACAGGTGGGCCTGGTCAGCTTGTTTACTGTGAGTTAAACCAAAGTATTTTATTTTAATTCTTTTCACATTTATGTTTCGTTGGATTTGTGTTTTTACAATTTCAGCTTTTTATTTTACATTGAAATATAGCTGATTAACAGTGTTATGATAGTTTCAGGTGGACAGCAGATGGACTCAGCCATACATATACGGGACATCCCTGGTGGTTCAGATGGTAAAGAATCCACCTGCAATGCGGGAGACATGGGTTCAGTCCTTGGGTTGAGAAGATCCTCTGGAGAAGGGAATAGCTACCCACTCCAGTATTCTTGCCTGGAGAATTCCATGGACAGAGGAGCCTAGTGGGCTACAGTCCATGGGGTCGCAAACAGTCAGACACGACTGAGCCACTTTCGTACATATACATGTATCCATTCTCCCCTAAACTCTGCTCCCATCCAGGCTGCCACGCAGTAGGACCTCGTTGGCCATCCATTTTAAATATAGCAGTGTGCATAAAACAAAGGTATTTTAGCTTAATGCTCATTACCTGGGAGGCGGAATTACCAGAGATGGGCCGTCATTGTACAATTCTAAGTTTATAGGAAACATCCCTTTAGTGATTACCTTGCAATAGCATACAAATGTTCTTCCTTATTACATAGCCCAGTACAGTGTTGAACTGAAAGAACCAGAGAATGCATTCCTAACATAGAGAAAAGTACCTGAAAGGTAAAATGAGCCCCATGATGAACTGTAACAGCAGAAACGGCCCACTCACGCGTGCCACCATGAGCCTCAGGATCGGGTTGCCTTCCCCTTCTTCCTGGACCGCAGGATCAGCCTCTGGTTTTTCCTGGGTTCTGCCTTTGTCTTTTTTCTTCATTAAACCCTCTTTAGTTATCACTCTTTGACTACGCTGTTTCCTGTAGGAGCTCTGACTCATGGTTTCCAAACTCCAGCTGTGTGTGACGGTTCTCGCGGCTCCCCATCTTGGCTCGCAGTGCTGTCGTTTCTCTCATTCTCCACAGCCTGATGCATATCTGTGTTATATCTCAGTGTAGCTCCCATTAGCATTTCCTGGGTTACTAATAAGATAGAAGTGTTTTTCCTATATCCAGTGGATATTTGATAGCCTCTTTTATGAATGCCTGTTCAACTTCTCTGTTTTTTACGTTGGATTGCATGTCTTCTTGTTGACTGATAGCAGTTCTTTACATAGTCTGGATAGGAGTAGTAGGTTAGATGTGTTAAAAATATTCTCATCTACTCCATGACTTGGCTTTTTAATTCTTTTAATAGTATTTTTGGATGAAGAGAAAGTCTTGATATTTTCTTAATTTTGATAGAGTCAACTTATCATCTCTCATTTTATATTTAATGTTTTTGTGCCTTATTTACAAAATCTCCCCCATCACGAAATTATGAGGATACTGTGTGTTTCAGAAGTTTTAATGTTTTGCCTCTCACATTTATGTCTGCAGTTCACCTGGAATTGATTTTTGTAATGGTGTGAGTTAGTCAGTTTTCTTTTTCCTGTATGCATATTACGTTTCTTTAGCACCGTTTTCTAAGAATGCTTTCTTCTTCACTGCTCTGCACCCTTTAAAAAAGTCAAGTGTGTCCATATATGCACAAATCAGTTTCTGGGCTTTCTTTTCTTTTACTTTGTTCTGTTTGTTTATTCCTGCATGAATATCACTCTAAAGCAAGTTGTCTCACCTCATTTTTCTTTTCTTTTTGGTTGTGCCACTTGTTATGTGGGGTCTTAGTTCCCCCACCAGGGATCGAATCCCCACCCTTTGCATTGGAAGTGTGGAGTCTTAACCTCTGGACCATCGAGGAAGTCCCCTTACCTCATTCTTCTTTCAGAGTGTCTTGTCTGTTTCTGATCTTTGCATGTTCATACATGTTTTAGAATCGTTTTGTCAAGTTCTACAGAAATCTTGTTGCAATTTTGATTGGATCTGCATTGAACCTGTTGATTAGTTTGAAGAGAATGGACATCTTATTAAGTCTTTCAATCCATGAATCAGGTATGAAAGTGAAAGTGAAGCCGCTCAGTTGTGTCCGACTCTTTTGCGGCCATGTGGACTGTAGTCTAACAGGCTCCTCTTTCCATGGGATTTTCCAGGCAAGAGTACTGGAGTGGGTTGCCATTTCCTTCTCCAGGAGATCTTCCCAACTCAGGGACTGAACCTGGGTCTCCAGCATTGTAGGCAGATGCTTTACCATCTGAGCCACCGGGGAAGTATTTGACTGTGGTATAGCTATCCATTTATTTAGGTCTTCTTTCAATAACACTTCGTAGTTTTCTGTGTAAAGATCCTGCACATCTTATATAAAGTTATTCCCATATTTTTAAGATTTTTTTCATGCTAATGAAAAATATAATTTAAAATTTTTATTTTCTGTTGATGTTGGTATGTAGAAATAAAACTGAGTTTTCTATATTGATGTAACTAGCAAAGCCCCCAAACTTATTAATTCTAATGATTCATTTCTAAATTCTCTTAAATGTTGTATGTAAAAAATGATTATCATCTGCAAATAATTAACGTTTTATGTATTTTCTCCCAATTCCTTGGCATTTTATTTCATTTGCTTGCCTATGTACTGACTAGGACCCACAACACAATTTATGATGCATTGTGGTAGCAAGCCTCTTCATCTTTTTCCCAACTTAAAAAAATTAGATTTCAGTGTTTCACCATTAAAATATGAAGTTTACTGTAGGTTTGACAAATGCTCTTTTTGATTGTTAAAATTCCTTTTTATTTCTAATTTGCTAAGAATTTTTATCATGAATAGATCCTGAATCTCATCAAATGCCTTTTCCTCTTTTATTTGAGATTATTATATTTTCTTCTTTACAATGTAGATTTGATAGCTGATGTTAGTTGAAATAACCTTGCATTCTTAGGATAAACTCAGCTTGATCATGGTACATACTATTCTGCTTTATATACTGTTGATTTGGTTTTCTGGGATTTTTTTTTCAAGTTTTTTTCATATGTACTATGTGTGAGATCAGTCTATAATTTTCCTTTCTTATAATATCCTAGATACATCGATATCAAGTTTTCCTCTTTTTTTATTATCTGGATAAGTTTATAGAAGACTGACATTAATTCCTATTTAGTCTGAATGTGCTGATAAATCAGTCTGGGTTTGGAAGTTTTCTTCATTTTTCTGAATATTTCTTTTAAGAAGGTTTTAATCAACGTGTTTAATCATTACAGGAGTTCACATTTGTATTTCTTTGGACATTTTGATAAATTACATTTTTAAGAATTTTATCAATTTCAGCTAAATTTTCACATTTATTGATAGGAAATTGTAATGTGCTGTTATAATTTTCCTAATGTCTGTAGGATCTATAGTAATGTTCCCCTTTTCATTCTTGACTTTATTTCGATCTTTCCTCTTTTCTCCTTAACTATCCTTATCAAGGCTTTATAAATAGTTCATCTTACCAAAGAACTAGACTGGGTTTTACTTTTCTCAACTGTTTGGTCATTTTCTATTTTATAAATTTTGTCCTTATCATTTTTTTTCCTAGCTTCTTAAGATTAGTAACTTGACCCATTTCCCATGAGAGATTAACCGCAGAAAACAGCATTGTTGTTGAATCCGTTTCATGCTTACTCTTCATTATTTACAGAGCCTAACCTACCTCAAGTTAGAGTTAGGATATAAACAATCCCTACAGCTGTCACTTCATAGCATGTTTTAAAATTTGTTTTAATTAGAAGTACTTTCTATCACATGACCCTTAAATTATTCTTGTCAATTCTCCTTGCCCAAATGAGTCCATAACAGCTGTCTGTAGATGCCAAGATATTTCCTTATTTTGATACATTTCTTAGAATTATCTTACCTGCACATTCTTTGTTCCTTTTGTGTTGAATCAACTCCTTTACCAGAGTGTTGAAATTTCTTTTTTTTTTTTTTTTAAACATTTTGACATTTCCCCCCTGTAATTTGAACATATTCTAATCCTGTGGGACTCAACTAAAACTTCATTTTCCCCAAGAGTCTTGTATTAATGAATCTCACGTTATTTTACCAACATTAATTTAATAAACTAGATGCTCAGATATTTCTGGGATAAGTGAATAAACTTGCACTTTTTTGTGTCTCTGTGAATGTGCATTATTTTTGTTATTTGTGTATTTTATGAAGTGTAATCTGTAGCCTATTATGTTTTTATTAATAGATTTATTAATACACTTAAATTTTGTGACATTTTAATCTTTCTATGCCTGCCATAATATGATTTAAATTTTTTTCTGATTACATAAACAGCACGTGTTGTAGCTCAACTTTCCCCAGATGTCTTATTTGAAAAGAGGAGTTATCACATCCCAACTGCTATGCTGAGTTTTATGCCTCAGGATGTTTTCTCTGAGTTTACTAATTAAATTAGTAATTAAATTGGTAATTTTTAAAACTTATGATACCTTGAACATTTTTTATGCGGTGAATTTAAATCTCATTCTTCTTAACAGTCTGTAGTCTATTTAGTCTCTTATTGATAGAATTCAGCTTATTCTCATTTTTTATGATCAACAGAAGGTGATTGTTCTTGCACGTGTCTTTGTTGTGAATATCTCCAAAAGGTGGATTTTTCAGATGGAAATTACTGAGTCAAAGGAAAAATTGCTTTCTGATATAGTACTAATCTATATTCCTAATAAATGAGAATGAGAGTGCTCTTTCCTCCACATTCTTTCCAGTGTTGCAAAAATTAAAGGTGTTTTCACTTTTGACAATATTAAATATGGATAGGCCCAAAAATACTATGTTTTTGATTTTCTTTAATTTCCATATTTACTGGATAGTTTATATAAATAGTGAAATATTATGATAGCAACTTACCTCATTCATGCTATTTAACTTGATTAATTTAAAAATCTTTATTGCCTATATCTATGTAATTGACATATAACAACATAGCATAACGATTATATAATTGACATATAGCAATGTATTAGTCTTAGATGTACAACATCATGATTTGATGTATATATATATATATATATATATATATATATATACACACTAATATTATGAAACAGTTATCACAGTAAGTCTAGTTAACATCCATCACCACACTGTTCTGTAATGAGAACTTTTAAAATTCACCCTCTTAGCAACTTTCAAATATAGCACATCGTACTCTTACTAGTCATCATGCTGTACGTTACCTTCCCAGGGCTTAAGATGAATATCTTGTAATTGGGCCCCATGCCTTTTGATGACCTTCACCCACCCCTCTCCTCCTGCCTACCTTTTGACCACTTTTGCCCACCCTCTCCTCCTGCCTCTGGCAACCAGCAGTCTATTCTCAGTGTTCATAAATTTCCTCTTCTTATTACTGTTAATTCACATATGAGATCATGCAGTGTTGGTCTTTCTCTGTATCACTTTACGTAGCATAATGCCCTCAAGGTCCATCCATGCTGTTGAAAATGGCATAATTTTATTGTTTTTTATAACCAACGTTCCATTTTATATGTTCACCACACTTTTTATCCATTCATCCATTGATGGGCACTTAGGGTGTTTCCTTGTCTTGACTGTTGTTATTAATAATAATGCTGCAGTGGACACAAGGATGCAGATATTTTGGGGGGATAGTGATTTCATTTCCTTGGGATAAATATCCATAAGTAGAATTGCTGGTTCATATGGTAGTTATATTTTGAGTTTTTGAGGAACTTCCATACCGTTTTCCATAGTGCCTGCACCAATTTACATTCCTACCAACATTGTGGAAATGTTCCATTTTCTCCACATCCTTGCCAACATTAGCTATTCTCCTTTTTGTTTTTGATGATAGCTGTTCTAACAGGTATGAGGTGACATTTCATTATGGTTTTAATTTGTGTTTCCCTACTGATTGGAAAGACTGATGCTGAAGCTGAAACTCCAATACTTTGGCCACCTGATGCGAAGAGCTGACTCATTTGAAAAGACCCTGATGCTGGGAAGGATTGGGGGCAGGAGGAGAAGAGGACAACAGAGGATTAGATGGTTGGCTGGCATCACCGACTCTATGGACACGGGTTTGGGTGGACTCCCAAGAGTTGGTGATGGACAGGGAGGCCTGGCGAGCTGCGGTCCATGGGGTTGCAGGGAGTCGGACACAACTGAGCGACTGAACTGAACTGAACTGAACTGAACTTATTGGTGATCCAGAGCACTTCTCAAAGCCGTTTACACCCCATTCATTTGGCTGGCCAGCAGGCCCTTTTATCCACGCACCAACGGTTTGCTTATGTCATACTTTTTAGGTCAATAGATCTCACCTAACAATAGACTACAGGTGACTTTCCCATTTGTCATGTATACATAGACTAAATTATACTGTGAGGCTTATCAAACTGAATTGCTTGGTCCCAGTGTTTTCCAACTGGGGTGATTTTGCCTCCACTCTTAGGGATATTTGGTAGTGTCTGAAGACGGTTTTGGTTGTCATAATGGAGGGTAAGGAAGATGCTACTAGCTTCTAGTGGGCGGAGACCACATACGCTAACATCCTGCAATGCCCAGCCTCCCGATGACAAAAAGTGATCCAGCCCCAAAGTGCTGTTATTGCAAAGGTTGAGAAGCCCCACAGTCTGTTCCAGATAGCAATTCAGTGCGTTGATTCGTTCTTCTGTCAGTATACCACATTACATCTGTGCTAGGACACTTCCTGGTTTTCAGAAGTTGGGCTGTGTCTACAGTTGATGGATAAGGAAGTATTGTGGCTAATTTTGTTGGGCCAAGTGAGTCTTTCCTTTCCTAGTGATATACTGAATCATGGGGTGCCTTCCGTCTTACTGTCCACAGTCTTACATTGATGAGATATGATTACGACTCTGTCTTATCCTTTCTCTCATGTATACATATATATCGATCTAATTTCAGCGTAGGACTAGAAGTCCTACACAGCATGACCATGTAACTGCCATAGTTATAGACGTTAACAATCAATCTATGTCTAGCCTTGTGTCTGTAGTCATTCCACTCTGTGCCTGCTTTCAGGTAAAAAGCAATATTCAATGTCTGAAACAATTTTATATTTGATTTTATATTAAAATAGCTCCTCTTGGATTTAGTAAATAGACAAGATTGATAGAATGTTCAAATTTGGTGCAGATGATTGATTTCTCCATTAGGGAGGTTCTGAATCATTCCGGTTTCTATTGATTTTTCTCCTTCACTTTTATCCATTACTCTTAAAATTCAGGAAAATGACTGAGAATTCAAATGATTTCCATGTTAGGCAGGAACATTTTAGATTGCTTGATTTTTCACCTTAAACCTCTCTATTTTCTTAAATTTGCAAGCACTTTGACTTATTCAAGGAACTCCACACCTAATGAGTCTTGGGAAAAGGTAACAATAGAAATATCTCATTTTCAGGATAAATTCTTTCAGAGCACGTTTTGTGAAAGGTGTTGATCACTAAATGGGAACCTAGTCAGATGACAGCAGCGTGGTTTAGGGGAGCAAGCTTTTATTCTGGGCTCTTACTGAGGGAAATCTGTATGTGTTCAGAGGGAAATGGATTTTAATGTGTACTGTCAATTCTTTTTTGCATTTATAATTGAGAAACTAAGATAGTTAAAGGGTGGCAGTTTTGAGTTATTAAGAATGATTTGGATTAGCCTCAACTTCTCTGGGTCACTACAAGGTAGCTGCTGATGTTTCACATCTGGTTTTGGTTTGCAGTAACTAACAAAGAAGCCCAAGGTATGTGTAGCCCCATTGTTAGGGGTCTCTGTGCTCTTTTAAAGACAAAGGGCTTCCCTCTCCAAAGGTCCTGAAACACTTTTAACTCCAATTTACAGATTAGGCGAAACCTCTTAGGTTGAGGGTCATTTAAGGCAGCTGAACGATTTCTTTGTGAACTTCCCAGTTTTCTGGCTGTTAAAAGAAAATAATAAAAGAAAAAGAGCTCCCCAGCACAAGAATCCCATAAAACAGAGAGACGTGTGAGACACATTAATGGTTTCCATTCCTGATGAAAAGCTCGAAACAGCTTTAAGTAATATGGAATCAGATATCTCAAACCCTGGCTCAGTCTGGGAGGTGAGGTTTGGGTGCTCCGGCTGTCCAGGAGGGGAACAGTGATCCTTCATCTACAAGAAGCAATTGGGGGTTTAAAGGCAGAATAGCTTACCTTTGGAAAATGAAATCCCAGACCTTCGGGGAGAATTCGACTTGAGACTGCACTTTTTCCTTGTCCACTTTTGGAGATGAGCGCACGCGACTGTGGTTTTTGGAAACAGAGGCCTACTGTGTGTCTCTTTGCTCACCTTAAAGCGCTTATCTGGTGCGAGGCCAGAATCCACCATTGCCTTCTTCCAGATGGCTCTCATTACAGTCAAAACTTGACCGATGGCAGCCCCCAAGGCGTGCTGGAAATCTTCGAGACGGCCGTAAGGACACAGAGCTTCTGATTTCTAGGAGCTAATGTTTCAGGAAAAATAATAACAACGCCTTCTAAACACTGGGGCTTTTCTTTTTCGTAACTCGAGGTAATGAATCCCCTCCTTCTGCTTCTCATCTCTCACCCACCCCCCTGTTCTGTGAAGTCGCAGAGGGGGAAATTAAAGTGTTCCCACGTCTCCGTGGGAGAGTCATCTGGGGTTGATGGGCAGAGAAGTTTCTAGAAAATGGAAGCGGGGCACCGGCTGAATGAAGCCTGGGGAGATGCAGGTGTTGGGTGTGGACTGAGGGTGAAGGTCGGGAGCAGAGCAGCAGGGTTCCACCTGGGCTGGGCGGGGTCTGGGGACCCCGAGGCACCTACGCGTTTAGTGAGCAGAGGGCAGGAGAATGCGGAGAAAGGCCCTTACATTCACATCTTCTGTCCTTTCTCTTGAGTCGGGATATTATTGTGATTTTGCCGTCTGTCTCTCTCCAGCGAACAGGGGAGTCTTTTGGTTCGTTCGTTTGGCTGAGGACCACATGTCTTCTCTGCATCTTCAGTGTCTAACACAAAGCCGGGGTCTAATGGGTGCCAGCAAAGGTTTGATGAGTGGATAAACGATCGCATAGAAGAAGGACTGTTCTGCTGTAACAGTGTGGCAAAAAGTGAAAGGTCTTCTGAGGGCATCCCCCTTCATCACTGTGGCTGACTCAGTCGCTTCAGTCATAATGATCATCTGATCATTGATCACAGCGATCATGTGGTCATTGTGATCTGATATTAGTACTCCTCATGGTTCCAAGGCTGGCAGGGGCAGTTTTCACTCGGGGTCTCTGAGGGGGCTGCAGTCAGCGGGCAGCTGGGGCTGGGGTCATCTTGACCGCTGCCTCACTTGCACCGCCGAGGGTTGGTGCTGCCTGCGGGCCAGGGTGATCGCCTACAAATGGCCTCTCCGTGTGCCTCGGGCCTCCTGTCAGGGTGGCAGTTGAGACATAAGGGGGGGCTACTCCCCAGAAAGCCAGGGGGAGGCTGTATCACCTGCACAGGTCACCTTGGAAGTCGCGTAGCTGAGCTCACCCTGCAGACACCAGCCCAGCGGCTTGGATGGGAGCAGCGTCAACGTCACCTTGTAAGATGGGCTCGTGTGACGGGACATCTGACTGGAGCATCTCGGGAAATGTAATTGTCGCGGGTGAGACCCCAAAGGCCTAGAAATGCATCGAGCCTATCCTTCGGGCACGCGAAGCTGACCTGGTTGATGAAATAGTTTAGCTGGAAATAATTTTCATCGCAGATCCCTTCGGAAAATGACCAGGGCTGTGGAGTGTGGGACTGACTCCCTTTATTTTATTTTGTGACTCGGGAAGGTCTGCTGTAAATACAGCGCAGTGTAGGCCCGATAAAGGGCGTGTACCCCTCCACTCGTTCAGTCTTTTTGTTTTCTTTGTTCAGTCATTCCGTGTTTATTTATGATTGACTCTCCATTTGCTGCCTGGTACTGTAGGTCAGTTATCGAGGTGGGAATCCCGTAACGTACAGAGCCAGAAGCTCTCTTAGGGACCACTTGCCTCCTTCCCTTCTCAGCACCTTGATCTGGGGGGACTTTCTCAAGAAAGTCTCCTCTGAAGTTACCCCGGGCAGGTGGCCTGGGTGCTTGGGAGAGAGGTTGGCAGACTGCTGGGGAGGGGGCATCCCGGTGGGGTGGGGGCAGAGAGTCTCTCTGTTCTTCTCTGTCTCTCTGCGTCAGTGTGCTGTTGTCTGTCTGTCGTCTGTCTTCATCATCATCATCATCTAGTGTGTGTGTGTGTGTGTGTGTGTGTGTGTGTGTGTGTGTGTGTAAGAGAGAGAGGAGAGAGGAGAAGGACGTGGGAAGGTCATGGATGGCTCACAATTTAAGCAGCAGCTTTCATCTTCATTACGAGTGAAAATCTTGGGACTCATCCATCAAGCTGTTGAAAACCAGCTGAACAGCACAGATGCTGGGCACGGTCCCTTCAGACTTGATGAAAGAGATAGTGGTCTGGCCACCCCTCTTCGAGGCTTCCCTCGTAGCTCAGTCGATAAAGAATCTGCCTGCAGTGCAGGAGACCTGGGTTCGATTCCTGGGTAGGGAAGGTCCCCTGGAGGAGGGCATGGCAGCCCACTCCAGTAGTCTTGCCTGGAGAATCCCATGGACAGAGGAGCCTGGTGGGCTGTGGTCCATGGGGTCGCAAGAGTTGGAGGTGACTTAGGGATGAAGCCACCACACCACCGCCCTTCAGGGGCGCCACCACGGCTGGACCTGTCACAAGGCGGGGACTGTCACTCTCGCCGCCCATCCCGTAGAGTCGCAAGTTCCAGTTAAACTGTGGTCCCCTAAAGGCCTCTTCCGGGCCGCCCACGGGCACAGCGCACGCAGCCCTTCCCAGGGCTCCTGGGCCTTTTCATCCACCCAGTCATTCACTCGCTCAGGCATTCCTTCAGCATTTGCTGGCTGAGGATCAGCACTGTGACTGAGCCCTGGGGACCGCTCTTCTCCGTCTCTGGGGTGCGGGAAGGGTGGCCCAGAGAAGCAGGCACAGTGCCTGCTAATTTCCCCTTTGAACAGGCCTGCAGATGTGCGAATTGATGGGGAGGTGGACGTCTGCCCGGCTGAGTTAGGTGACTCGTTCAGTCCCCAAGCAGAGGAGGACAAGGCCAGCCTGAGACCCCACTGCCCTGAGCCAAGGCCCCTGAGATCGGGGTGCTCCTGTGGGCTCGTGCCCCCTCGGGGTGCCCCAGGCTCCCCCTGCAGCCTGGGCATGTCGGTCTCACTGGTGGACCTAGGCCGTAGTCCTGCACTCACAGCCTCAGTTTCCCACTAAACCAGCTGAGAGTAGGCAGTCAGGGTTGTGGGTGGGCTTCCCGCTGGGTCAGCTGGTAAGGAATCTGCCTGCATTGTGGGAGGCCCAGGTTCCATCCCTGGGTCGGGAAGATCCCCTGGAGAAGGAAATGGCAACCCCCTCCAGCATCCTTGCCTGGAGAATCCCATGAACAGGGGAGCCTGGCAGGCTGTCGTCCATGGGCTGAAGAGTTGGACACGACTGAGCGACTGACACACACAGGCTTGTGGGTGCTGGCGGGCTGTTCTTTGGCAGACGATGTCCTGTGTCTAGAGCCGGGTCAGGGCGAAGCTGGGCGGGGTGTCCCCTGCTGTTAATGGTTTCCAGCGCCTCATGCCACTCCCCCGTGCCATGTACCTGCCCAAGTCAAGCTTGCTTCCTTTTAGAAATCACAGACGGACAGATGAAATACTGCCTTAGTTATTCTTCTGTAGAATACGCTGCACGTGAACCTCTGCTCCACTGGCAGACCGAGCGGAAAATCCGCCGTCAACCGTGGTTACTGGGGGGCCCTTCAGATGTCGGTGGGATTCCCCCCTCCGACAGCCAGGAGCACAAACAGCCCTTACCCACTGACCTCACTCTTCCTTGGTACACGAACTGAAGTGAAAGGAAAACAGTGAAGTATACAGAGATGTTCAAGTGCAAGTGAAGACAACAAGAGAGAAGTTGGAAAAGCAATTAACTTTTTTGGTTTTGCAAATATTTCCAAGACACTGAATTTTGCCTTAAGTATGTAGCCTGTTGATAACTTTCGAAGTCAGTGTAATTGCATAATAGGATTAGTCTCAAGAAAGCTCTTGTAGTTAGTTTTAAGGCTCATTTTATTCAGCTCTGTTTATATATACCTCTATATTGTATATCATTTTGACATGTTGCATTATAAACAATTGAGAGAATACAGGCTTTTTATTTTTATTTTTTTAAATAAAGGAAGAGCCCACAGCCTCTTTCACATTTTACAGTATAATCCATATCCCACAGTCCTCAAGTCTGGAAAGGATATCTGACTTTAGGCAAGGTGCTAGACCTGAAAACAGAAAATAAATGCATTCAAAATTTACCGTTTATTTGGTGGAACTTGCACTCAGGGCATACTGAACCCTTTAGAATTATCGTGAAATGAAATATTTTCAGGGTTTGAAATTATTCACAGTGATGTAGAACAATTATACAATTTCCATAGTCAGATCTCACCCAGAAGAATGAATTAGTCTTATGTGCAGATCTGTTTATATTTATTTTTTTAATTATTTATATTTCTTTATGTCCCATGATATTTAAAATTTTTTAATTAAAAAAATTCCTACGTTTTTGAATGGTGGACTTTGACTTTAATGGATAAAATGAGATAACTTCATATTGTTATAATACCAGTTCCAGAAATGTAAAAGGCAAGAATTAGGCGTACTCATCTCCCCTTTTAGAGGGAGACCTTTTAGAGGGACATTTAGCGCCCTCTAGTGACTACAGTCTAAGTGGTTCAAAAGGAAATTCCCTGCAAAACTTGTGATTTCCAGCTCGCAAACAAAGCAGTGTAGTTCTTTGGACAATAGGTGGTTGCTTCCTGAATTTCTTGAGGCAGGCTTCTTTTTGTAGCTCTTATAAAGGGTAAAACAGTATCCGTTAGGCAAACCGTGGCTTCTCCTCTGGCCGCTCCCTGAAATACATTCAGAAGGAACGTTCCCGCTTGTCCCCCGGTGGATCCTGGAGCTTTCCCCAGATGATGTGCTGATGTACTGGGATCGGATGTAAAGTGTGAATTCATCTACCTCCTAGTTTCCAGTCAGCTCAGTGCATTTAAGAAGAATTAAGCAACTTTTCTTTTCGTGAGGGTGAAGTAGGAAAAAAAAAAAAAAAGGGCCTGTGCTCGGTACCTTCCAAAAGAGAAAGTTTCCTTATTTCTCTCTGCAGAGGGAGACGGTGTGGTCCAGAGAGGGCACAGTGCAGCGTAGGGAGAATACAGCCTGGTCGGGCTGCCAGGGGGGCAGACCCTGTGTGCCTCCCCTGGCTTCCCATGTGGGCCTAGGGCTCTGTCAAGTCGGCAGGCTGCCAGATTACACCCATGAACATCTAAATGCACTACTTGTGGCACAGCGCATGGTTCCGTGGCTTCCTTTCTGATTCCATTTGTGATGGAGATAAATCAGCAAAAGCATAAGCAAAGCGTTGCTGTTGTTCATTTGTCAAGTCGTATCCGGCTCTCTGCAACCCCATGGACTACAGCACGCCAGGCTCCCCTGTCCTTCACTGTCTCCCAGAGTTTGCTCAGATTCATGGCCTTTGAATCGGTGATGCTATCTAACCATCTCGAACTCTGTCTCCCCCCTTCTCCTTTTACCTTCAGTCTTTCTGAGCATCAGAGTCTTTTCCAATGAGTCGGCTCTTCGCATTAACTGGCTAAAGTATTGGAGCTTCAGCGTCAGTCCTTCCAGTGAATCGTCAGGGTTGATTTCCTTTAGGATGGACTGGTTTGATCTCCTTGCAGTCTGAGGAACTCCCAAGCGTCTCCTCTAGCACCACAGTTTGAAAGCATCAGTTCTTTGGCACCCAGCCTTCTTTATGGTCCAGCTCTCACATCAAATTGAGTGATGTGAAAAGAGAAGTCATCTCAGTCTGAGACCGAAACAGCCTTTATAAACAAGGGACAGCAGTCTTCTCTGTAAATTTCCATTAACTGAGTGGCATTATGGTGCAGTGTGACTGATCTTTCTTTGAGCAATAGTGTATATTCCTTTAAGGGATAATTTACAGAATCATTATAGATTAAGAGATAAATAAATGCTGATATTTAATATCTTACAAATGAGACTGACACATTTAAAAAAATTTTTAGAAGTATAACAAGTGTTCAAAATCTAAGTTAATTTCAAGAGCCCCAGATAACTTCTTGGGGTACCTGGGGGGAAGAACTGAGGACACTGACTCTGACAGAGAACACTAGATCTGAGTAGCAGGTGGCCAGGCAGGACAGCCTTAAGGTGGATGGCCACGTACCTTTTTGAGCCCCCTAGTTATGTGGCATGGATGCTGGACTGTCTGTGTGACCAGTGGCAATCTGATGACTGTAACATTTAATACTCATTTATGCCCCAGTTACATGGATGAAGACCTTGAAATGTGCTTAGTGGTTCATAAATTGTATACAGAAGCATGATCTTTTAAACAGGAATTTTTACTGCTCCTTTAAATGAAATGATTATGTCAAAATAATTATTCTTGTTTCTTTTATTTTTGCTTTTTAATTAAAAAAAATTGGGTGTCATTTCTTGTTAGATTCCGCATACAGGGGATATCATACAAGCCTCCTGTACAGCACAGGAGGCTCTGCTCCATGTTAGTGGCAGCCTGGATGGGTGGGGGGCCTGGGGGAGAATGGATACATGTCTGTGCACGGTTGAGCTGCTCTGCTGTGCGCCTGAAACTAGTGCAGCATTCTCATCGGCTATACGCCAATATAAAATAAAAAGTTAAAAAAGTATTTTCAGCCTTCGGTATTAAATTGACATGTTTAGGGTTCCTGATACGGGTTTTAATACTCCGGCATTTTTAGAACCATTGGGTAAGAGGCAAAGTTGGCAAAACTTGAGGATATAGGTGATGCTTATGAAATCGTGTCCACTGAAATCATTGCTCCATCTGGGTCTAAAGAACTGAACTTGACACATGCTTCAAAATGAAGGAAATTGCAGCCTGGTGTTGAGAAGTTGAGGATTTACTGTGTGATAACAATTTCCTTGGTTTGGATTAGTTCAAATCCACCAAGACGCTAAAGAATATATTAACCACTTAGAGAAACTGTTGAAACATTAGTCATTTAAATGGAAATTGGATTATTTCTTCATGTGTGGCTGGAGGGCAGGCCACACACCGTCTTACCTAATGCAACTGTTCTCCTGAGGTCTGCTTCGAATGGAACCGTGGTCCTTACCGAGCAGAAGGCTGGTGACCTTGGGGGCCAAGAGTGCCTTATGCTGCCTGCGTTCTCAGGCAGATCCTCCAGCTGATAGAGGCAGAAAAGTTCCACTGAGTGATGTAGTTTTCCATCGCGGAGGCCGCTCCAGACACCTGATCCTTATCTACAATCTCAGGCACGTCCCTGCCAAAAATCCGTGGGACATCCTTCTTGCCGGGCTCCCTTGAATAATCCAAATATTACACATTTTCAGGTTCATGTGTCATCTTAGGAACAATAAATATTCGCCACGTCTGTCCTATTGTTTTGTCCGTAAGGAGTCTGTTTTATGGATTGACCCCAAGCTCTGTGGGTGAGGAATTTGAGTCTCCGAGCAGAGACTTCCTGAACGCTGAGAACCCAGGCGCTGGACCCAGTCCTGTCATCTTTGTTCCTCAGTGCCCCCAGGAGCGCCAGGCATGAGCAAGGCAATCATCGACTGGAGGGAGTAACGCTGGAGAGATGACCCACACGTGTCCGACGGGGTCTCCTTACTGAAGCGAATCAGAAAGCTACTTTTTACTTGTGGTTGTTTTTTAGCTGCTAAGTTGTGTCCGATTCTTTTGCGACCCCGTGGACCGTAGCCCACCAGTCCCCTCTGTTCCTGGGGTTTCCCAGGCAAGACTACTAAAGTGGGTGGCCTTTCCCTTCTCCAGGGAATCTTCCCAACCCAGGGATCAAACCCAGACCTCCCAGCCTGCAGGCGGATTCTTTACCAGCTGATCCGTGTAGTGTCAGTTGCTCAGTTGTGTCTGACTCTTTTCAGCCCCATGGACTGTAGCCCACCAGGCTCTTCTAGCTGTGAGGGTTTTCCAGACAAGGATACTGGAGTGGGTTGCCATTTCCTTCTCCAGGAGATCTTTCTGACCCAGGGATTGAACCCACATCTCCTGCATTGCAGAATGCTTTCCCATCTGAGATACCTGGGAAGCCCTACCCTATTTTCGTGGATGTTTAATAAAATAATTTTGGTACACACATATACAGAGTTTGACAAACGGATATCCTGAGCTACACGTTATATAGATATTTACAAAAGAAACTGAACATTGCATGCTTATGTAGCTTTTATATTACAGTGTAACTTATGTTTATTGTAACTTTTTTAAAGAAAGAAATCTATTAGAACTTTTCATTTAACACGATATTATAAAAATTTTATAACTCTAAGAATAGAGCAAATACAATGGACACTCATGTAAGTTATGATTGAGGTTTGACAACTATATAATTGTGTCATATTTGCATTGTTATTTTTCATGAATTATTTTAAATAAGTTGCATAAGTTATTGACTTTTCATCTTCAGTTCTTCAGAGTACAGCTCTAAATAGTAAGGCAGTTTTTCTACAAAGCATAATTAAAGCTTGTAATGTAAATAATTAACAATAAGTGTATCATATGATGCAACAATCATCATATATTCAAATTTCTCTGGCAGCTCCAGAAAAGTCTTCGACGTCAAATTTGTTGATATCAATATCTAATTGTAGACCAAACTTTAGATTTGGGCTTTGGGCTTCTTAATTTACATTTAATCTAGAACTTTTCTACTCCTCACCTGTTTTTTTCATGATATTGACTTGCTAAACATACAAAGCAATGTATTCTGCATTTTTGTAGAATAGTTGAGCAAATTTCATTCTATTATTTATTTATCTATTTATTTTTATTGAAATTATTATCACTGTTTTGAAAATACAGGTGAACCAAAAGGGAAAGGAGGAAAAACAAAAAAGCAAAGATCCTCTGTTACTGTTGTAGTACATGGCCTATAATGTTTCTACTTTGCCTTTTTATTTTTAGCAAAATGAGTCTGTGATATAATTCTCCATTATAACCTGACTTTTAACTTACCAGACACCATACTGTAATTTTCTGTATCACTAAGTATTCATCTGCTGCATCATTTTCCTGCGGTATTTCCAGTAGCGATAAGTCTGTCATGATATGGATGTCGAATACGGGGATCAAGCTGTCAGTCGTGAGTGAGTCTTCTATTACGTCTCCAACTAAGATTCCGGCTCATGATCTCCTTGCTACGGTCAGAGGTCATTTTCAGAACTGTATTGCCCTCACTCCAAGGGTTCTCAACCCTCGACCTTCCTGTGAGGTCCCACGCCGAGAAGTTTGTAGGAGAACAAGGATGGAAATTTGTTGACTCTTCAGAAAATGGGAAGATGGGGTTTTAGGATAATAGATGACAGTGCTCCTTTTTATAGTTACGGTAATTGTAGGTTCTGTTTTACAGTCTCTCCTTTTTCATTTGGAGTAAGATATGAATGGGCTTCCCAGGTGGCACGGTGGTAAAGAATTCACCTGCCAATGTTGGAGATGCAGGAAACGTGAGTTCGACCCCTGGGTTGAGAAGATCCCCTGGTGTAGGAAGTGGCAACACACTCTCGTATTCTTGCCTAGAGTGTTCTGTGGGCAGAGGAGCCTGGCGGGCTACAGTCCATGGCGTCGCAGAGTCTGGGCATGCAGGATGCGCACAAGCTGATGAAGGGCTTTGGTAACGTTATGGTCAGTGGGTCCATGACGGATTAATAGAGAGTGGGAGTGTGCAGGTTGTTCACACGGATGCTGGGGGGATGCTGGGGGGGTGGATGCCACACCGTGCCACCACGGTGTTTACTGTGAACCAAGGAGGGTAGAGAATGATCCTGGCTTGAGAGATTCACGGAAGCATGACCCACACGGAGGCTCCCCAGGATCGTCCCTGAAACGGGCCTGCACAGTGACCTCAGAATGACTTTCTTGAGGAAGCGGTGGTGTCGCATTGGAAGGCAGCTCAGTCCTTAGGCTGCTGAGTGATCTCGTGCTGAGTCCCTTTGGTGGCAGAGGTTTGGGTGGGGGCGATGGGAGTCCCAAGTGATATGTCTGTCTGTAGATGACTTCTGCCCAGGATAATGTTTGGAAATGGTTTCTGCATTACTGTATTCTAATTAATAGGTGTGCCTTATGCTGTCCAAAGTCAACTGAAGTTTCCCTAAAGAACTTTGCATTAAATAGAGAATCCTGGGCTGGGATGCTATTATGCTGTTCTAGACATCCAGAATAATTCTCTTGGAAGGTAACAGAAATCAGTCAACTTATGTCCTTAGAAATGAGGAAGATCTACTGTTTTAATTTTGTAACTGAATTTATAGCTCATTATCTCAAAATGGAATTTTTGTTTCATCATTTTCTATAGTATATGCATTTTTAAAATAAGACAAAAGGAAACTTATGGGTGGAATCTTCAGGAAATAGATCAAAGAGTATCATCGGGTTTTCTGTATGTAAGTTCCAAGCAAATACATTAGTCTAATAAAATTTTATTAAGTAATAAAATTTATATATATATATATATGCAAGAGAGGGAGAGAGCAAAGCAGATGTATATTACTAAAGCTGAAGGAACTGTAAAAAGGGTATTAGAAGTTCTTGAAATTATCTTGTAGCTTTTCTCTAAGTTTGACGTAATTTCTTTTTCTCAAAATGTCAAGGGTGTATAGTGGATTTACGGTGTCGTGTTCATTTCTGCTGTGTAGCAAAGTGACTCGGTTATGCACAGACATACTCCTTTCCATATTCTTTGCCATTATGGTTTATCACCGGGCAGTGAGTATAGCTCCCGGTGCTGCACAGCAGGACCTTGTTCTTTATCCAATTTTATATATAATAGCTTGCAAGTTTGCGTTCGCTAACTCCAAACTCCCAGTCATCCCTCTCCCACCCCCACCCACCCCTTGGCCACCACACGTCTCCTCTGTATGCCTGTAGGTCTGTTTCTCTTTCCCCGATAGCTTCATGTGTGTCATATTTCATTTCTTTTTTACAAATTAGAGTGAGCATTTAAAAAAACTTATGGGTGTGTCATATCTTATATTCCTCACATACGTGATATCCTATGGTCTCACTTGAAGTTTGACATTATTTCTGAATGAAGAGTTAAACATTTCCACCGTTCACTATTTGACTGAGTTAGGCAAGAACCAAGGAGTTCAGGGCAAGACCCCTCAAGGAAGAATGAGATCTCCATAAAAGTGCTGATGCTTTCCTGCTGCGGGGGACAAGGGCTGCCTTGGAGCCCAGGCTGCAGTGGTGCAGGGGTGACGTGGGGCCAGGAAGAACTTTCTTCCCTGGCTTTTTTTTTTTTTTTTTAAGCACAGTGGCCACCCTCCTTAAGGCTGCTCTTTGGAAAATCCAAAATAGAATTCTGCTGACTAGGGTGCCACCATTCACATTTAAAAAATGGATGTTTCTTAGCAGAGTTAAAAAACAAGGAACCTCAGTGGAGCCCAAAGAGAGTTTTTGTCCCCCCCACCCCCTAGCACTCCTGAATCCTCATGGAAGTTGCCCAGATAAAACAACTCAGTACTTTGAAATTTTAGGGGAAACACAGTTTTAATCAACCTGCCATCTCATTTATTGTTTGGAGATGAAAAGAGCGGAAATCAGCGTCCCCTCGAAGTGCAGACACTGAGCAGGTTCTGCTTTACACACGGAATGAGACTTCTCACACGTTCTCTTTGCTGCTTCTTTGTCCTCCTTCGTTCTTTCTTGCTTCCCCTTCTCTCATTCTTTCTTTTCCTTCATTCTTTCTTCCTTTCTTTCCTTCCCCCTCCTCCTCTCCTTCCTCCCCTTGCTCCTCCTCGGGTTTCCTTCTGCTGTTCTAACCCAAGGGGGAAATCATGAAATCAGTAAAATATGTAGGCATCGGGCTCATCTCTGGAGCTCTGACACAGGCAGGCCTGAAGTCTGTGTGAAGTCAGCTCAGCGACTGTCCACCTCCGAGACCGCGCTGCGGGATGACTCAGGGTCGGGTCTATTGTGTTCTGCGGGTCCCCTCTGGAGACCACACCTCTTTACTGGCCCAGCTTTCGGGTCCCTCCATTCAAAGCAAAGTGTTGTTTCTTCCAGAGAACGAGTAATTTCCTGAAAGTGAGTAATTAAAAGGCCTGAAACCCTCTAAGGAATGTTCAGGCCCGCGTTAGCTGCACTTCCTCCGA
This sequence comes from Antilocapra americana, assembly GCA_007570785.1. NCBI lineage: Eukaryota > Metazoa > Chordata > Mammalia > Artiodactyla > Antilocapridae > Antilocapra > Antilocapra americana. The sequence continues at coordinate 8,095,043 of ML664172.1, read as the reverse complement.
GGGGAACACAGACGTGTGGCCCTGAACTGGCAGCTCGGATTTTAAGACACTTGATGAGGGTGTGGCATCCCTAGGTCGCCAGGAGTTCTCTCAGGGTCTGCTGCCTGCAGCCTGGATGCTTGTCAGAGTGGGGTCAACGTGATGTTTTCAGCTAGAAAATGGGTGTAGTTGCTAAAGTTCTTTGGGTTTTAAGTAAACATTTGAAAATGACCATTTGACAGGTTTATTTTCTTCTTTATTTCTCTTAGTCACTTTCATCCTAGAGGCTTTGCATTTTCAACCAGTTTCATGTGTTCAGTTGTGTCCGACTCTTTGTGATCCCACGGACTCTAGCCCGCCAGGCTCTTCTGTCCATGGGATTTCCCAGGCAAGACTACTGGAGTGGGTTGCTGTGCCCACCTCCAGGGGGATCATCCCGACCCAGGGATCGAACCTGCATTTCCTACATCTCCTGCATTGGCAGGCAGGTTCTTGACTGCTAAGCCACCAGGGAAACCTGGTTTATTGTGGAGCCGATAGCGATTCCGTATGTTTGGCAGGAGAAAACGAAACTGTTCTGGAACATTCACTTTGAGATGCTGAACCAACGGAGGTTAAACTTCAGCAGGTGAAAGGATGACTGATATTAAACATCCTATTATTAAACATCCTCTCCTATTAGCAAGAAATAAGCACCACATGCAGAGTTGCCTCTGGGGAGGATGGAGCAGGGAGCATGAGGCCAGGGGCCACAGGTCCTGCGTCAGGCGTGCGGTGCATCCGGGGAGACGCGGGCCCAGGAGGCCTGCCCGCCGGCTGCAGGGCGCCCTCCATGCCCGGGGGCCCCGGGTGCTCACCGCCCACGTGAAGGCGCGCGGAGTCCCGCCACATCTGTATCCGCTCCCCGGGCGGCGTGTCACACGGCGGCACACCAGGTCACACCTGCTGTGGCCATCCCAGGCCCAGGCGACTGATGTCTTTTTTTTATAATTAAAAAAAAAATCTCCTGGCTGCATATCATCAAGAAAAACAGCATTGTTTTCAGGGCCTCTTATCTCTCCACTCCCAAATATCCTGTTTCTTGGGGCTGGGCAGCCAGGACCAATAGAAACCTCTTCCTGCCATTGGCTGACTTCATTTCCCAGACTTAGCACAATCTCATCCGCTCTAAACAACCTCATCAAAACTACTTTCTGGTCAGAGAGAAGCAATAATTATTATTAACATTTATTAACGATCAATAAACTTGATTGCATTATGGCCAGCACTATTAAGGTAAGGAGAGGGGTCCTTTTCGTTTGACCAAATCTTGTGCTTGTTACTTTTTTCTTTGGTTTCCTTTATCAGGGCAGATAAGTTAGCATTGGGCAACACCCCCACTGCCACAATAGAGGACAACAAGATTTCCTTTGCACTGCCTAGTAAATTTCCTTTTTCCTACTCCAACCATCCGCAAGGCTTAAAAACTTCAAACTCAGAAAAAAGTTGGGGTTTCTAAATTCACGGTTGAGGGCTGTGGATGACTTTTGCAAAAGCTTTATAGCGCGCGTCCGAATTTTCCTATTCTTTTAACTGTCTCTAGCGGTGCTTGGAGGTGCCTCCGCTGGAAGGCAATGGACTTGGCAAGGTTGGAGGGCAGGGTCGGAGGAAAAGATGGGCTTGGAAATGCTGAACTTCTGGATGTTCTCGAAGGCCTCCATAGCATCAGGGATGCCAGCCGGTCCCTGTGGAAATGAAGCGAGTGGCTGTCTGTCGGTCATGGGACCTGCCAGTGTTGCCTTGATTTTGTGGAACCTTCAGGCTGAGCACGGGGCGTTCTCATAACTCGAATGGTGGTAATTCGGTTTGTTCAGTTATGTATTTATCTTTAATAAAGTACCTACTTCTCGGAGCCCTGTGAGTAGACTTTCTTCCCCGTGATGGTTGCCTTGTGGGAACTGCCTGTCAGTTCTCTGTGCGCTGGGGCATGTGGTCTCATGTGCTGCTTTTCTTGCAGATGTTTCTGGTAAGTAGCATGGAGAGGTGAAGGTGGAGGTGAAAATACAATTGTGGCCTCATTCCTGGTGGCGAAGCCGATTTGACCCTTAGTCGGCAGCATAAGAGTCCGTGAAGTGGCCTGTTAAACAATATTTTCAAGGCCGGATTGGTGACATTTGTAGAAATGAGAAAAAATGAGCAGCAAAATCAGGTATTGAAAAGAGGAAAAAGAAAGTTTTCTTGGCTGCGTGTCTTTAGTTTTGCTGCATGAAGGTGAAAAGCGTTTGGCTGTGTTTTCATCAAAGGTTATAGTTAATTGGAAAGCTCATGAATATGGAAGTGGCTCAGAACTGGATCACGACAGTGTTTAAAAATCCTTCTTGGTTTGGAATTTGAAATGATTGTGTGATTGGGCTTAATTAATACTTACTGTATACACTATGTTTCAGAAGTTCCGTTCAGTCTTTATTTCTCAAGATATGTTTTGTTTTTCAAGGTACGGTCAATAATATATATAAAAATAATCATCGAAGTATGATTCAAAGACCTTAATCTTACAGAGATTTTTTTTCTCTGGCTCTAAGGATTGAACGTCTCCTGAAATATAATGATGTAGAAAGAAATTTTTAAATCTAGGGTTTGATATGCTTCGCTTTCAGCAATATGAGCAGAAATTGTTTGATTTTATAACCCCAGATGCTGCCTTTCTAATTCTTATTTTCACCCTTTTTCATGTCCGTATTTCATAGCAGCTGAATCTAATGTTCTCTGTACATTTTGAATAGGTTGGGTACGGTTATGTGTGTATGCTTCAAAAAATCAGTGTATCAAAGGACATTGAAGTAACAGGCCGTCTTTTCGAGGGTGGGGTGTGTTTTGCATACAATACAAATGCGTCCTTGTTTAATTTAAAGTATACATTTCTAAGAGACGAAGATATTTTCAAAGCTTCAGTGTCTTGTGATTTTTCAGAATTGGCTTTTGGCAACAGTTACACTTACACTGTGCTTATTTTAACGTTTGATTACACTGCATTCTGTGTGTATTGTCTATAGCTTAAGTAAACTTTCAAAATGACTTCGAGTGGACCCTTTTTAATCCTCTGTTAAACTAAAATAGACCCTCTTTATAGGTGAGTTCCTCTAAGACATGTTCTGCTAGGCTTCCTGGGTAAAGTAATGAGATGATTTTACAGACTTGTTTATAGAGTGGAAAAAAGGCGGCCCAAGTCTGTTGACTGCAGTTTTAATTACGTTAGTGCAAAGCTCAAATTAGCATAGGGAACATCACCGCAGTGGCTGTCTGTTGGAATTAGGAAACAGTTTGTCATCTGGGCAATTGCCAGTCCCAAATGCACTCTGCTTTTTGTTGTTTCAGTAAATAAATCAATTAGTCGATCAGGTGTCAGATGCACAGAATTGAAGTTGTTCCTCTGTGTCTGGGTGGATTTCTTTCTTTCTTTCTTTCTTTCTTTCTTTTTGGCTTGAATACGACTCTATGAGGCACTTTGAAAAGCTCAGTATTTCTATCCCGTCTTTATGATCCTCACCCTCACTTTCCCTTCATATTTTGGAAATGGGAACAGTGTTTCCATGGGAATTTTAAAAGAATTTTGGGAGCTTATGTGAATGTGTCCATTTCTCCTTAAAGGTCTGTGAATTTTAAGGTCGGATTAAGAGCTCTGATAGAAGCAAAATAAGCATCAAAACTGATGCCCTTAATGCAATTTCTGAGTCAGGTTTGGTGCTTCCACTGCTTCTGAGCCACCTGGCAATACTGGGGGGTCGTTAACACCCCCTCCTGCCTTCTCTACAAAGCGGCCCTGCCTTTGCTTACTGATGCTAAGGAGCTGGTTGTTAGCCTTGGAACTTGATTTTGCTTCAGTTAGGATTTCTTAATCCAGTCTCCCAAAGACTTAGGCTGACCCTTTGTTATGCCTTGGGCCCCTGGGGAGTCTAGTGAAGCCTGCAGTGGCTTCTCAGAAGATCGCTTCTAAGTGCAGGAAAGGCCGCACACAGCGGGCCGGGCCGCCGATTCTGTCGTAATGCACCTCTGCCCTTGGGCTCCGTGGGTGGTCCGGTGAGCCGCGGGTTACAGCCCCTGACCCTGGGGTGGAAAGGCCTCTAGTCTTTCAGACGGAGTTGTGGGGACTCTCCTTTATCACGGACGTGGCAACTGGCGGCCCAGTTTGCGCTCGAGTGGAGAGCATCTTAGAACCAGGCAGGAGATGGAAAGTTCCTAACAAGGGTTGTGGAGGGAGAATGCGATTCCTGTTTCAGTGAGTTGTCTCAAGAGGTTCCTTTCTCTGGTTGGACGGAGAGAACAGAATGATGGCTCCCAGGGGGGAGGGGAGGGGTGACAGAGAGGTGAGCCGTGAAGAGGACAGACTGTTCCGTATAAAGTAAACTGCGGGGCATGCTGTGCACCCCCAGGATTATATCCAGTATTTTCTAATAACTGGAAACGGCGTTGTTGTTTAGTTGCTCAGTCATGTCTGGTTTCTCTTGCAACGCCATGGACTGCAGCCCACCAGGCTCCCCTGTCCATGGGATTCTCCAGGCAAGAACACTGGAGCGGATTGTCATCCCCTTCTCCAGGGGATCTTCCCGACCCAGGGACTGAACTTGAGTCTTCTACATTGGCAGGCAGATTCTTTACCACTGAGCCACCTGGGAAGCCCTGGACGTGGAGTTAGAACCTTTAAAAACTGGGAATCACTATATTACACTCCGGTAACTTACAATAGTGTACATCAACTATACTTCAGTAAAAAAAAAAAAAAAAAAAAAAGAATAAAAAATTAAAAGCATAAAACTTCTTCTGTGTATTGCGTGCCTTGCACATAGCAGGCGCTTGCTGAGTCTTTGTTACCAGGTGTGAAGCAAACTTGTGTAAAACCTCAGGGTTATATGAAGGAAGCTCGTGTCCTTCATATATAGTATTTTGAGGGATATGACGAATGAGTTGAACAGCCCTGGGGCATATGAGTTTTCAACAGTTCGTCAGCTTAAGTGCAGTTTGAATTGTTTCATCTCCTGTTACTTCAGGAGTCAGTGACAGTGGAGGGACTAGAAAGTCAAACACTGCTGTCCCACTAAGTCAAGGTTGTACTCCCAGAACACTGGCCTGAAAATAGAATTCCCGGCCATGATCTTAAAGAGAGCTGGTTGGATGGCATCACCGACTCGATGGACATGGGTTTGAACAAACTCCAGGAGGTGGTAAAGGACGGAAGCCCGGCGTGCTGCAGTCCATGGGGTCGCAAAGAGTCAGACGTGACTTAGTGACTGAACAATCTTAAAATGACTTGTGTGCCTGTCTGTGGGTTGCTCTGGACAGTTTGCCCTCCTGGGCATGCCCCCTCAGTGGCCATGGGAAAGGGAGTTGGAAAGGATAGACCTTTATGAAGGTCTGCAGTGCTCTCAGAGAATGTTCTGGAAGTCTTCGTCATGTCTTTGTTGTTGTTAAGTCACTCAAACCGTTTCTTAATTATCTATCTTTTTTTAAAAAGTGATTATTTCATTAATTTTATTTATTTTTTTATAAAACAAATCTTTGTTTAAATCTCTCCCCTGCTCCCCACACATACATTCACTTGTTAGTGTCTCTTGAAAAACCATGCGTGTGGGTTAGTTGCTCAGTCGTGTCTGACTCTTTGTGATCCTGTGGACTGTAGTCCCACCAGGCTTCTCTGTCCATGGGGATTCTCCGGGAAAGAATACTGGAGTGGGTAGCCATTCCCTTCTCCAGGGGATGTTCCCAACCCAGGGACTGAACCAGGGTCTCCCACATTGCAGGCAGGTTCTTTACCATCTGAGCCACCAGGAAAGTTGAAAAATCGTTTGTACAAATATGAATAAAACAGTAAGGGAAACAGTCGCTCCTGATGCTTTCAGGAAAAGATGACCTCTGTGTTTAGACCTCCAGAATAAGGCTCCCTGTGTGGCAAGGGGAGACCCAAAGCTGCACGTCCTGGACCCCTTGGCACCCCAGTAACTTGGCAGATGGACTGATTTAACAGCTGGCACAGGAGAGCATCACGGTACAGGAGGCCCTGGGAAAGCCAGGATGAGAGCTTCTCTGTGTGTAAGATCTTCCGAGAAGAGGGCTTGACCGAGACTGTCTCCAGGCCTTCCCGGTGGTGGGGGCAGGTCCGCTCCAGCAGGATCCTTTGAGGTGGCCTCAAATGCATCGGGGGACCCCAAACGCGTGAGGGACAGCTCTTCTCTTACCCGGGGACTCTGTGAGATCGCCCCTGAGGTTTCTTATGCTTTGTGGCCACAGACACCCCTGCCTTTGAGTCCTTCCCAGTCCCGTGACCCTGGGCCAGCGCCCTCACCTATCTGAGCTCCGCGCCCCCCGTAAGGTGGGATTGTAAAGTGGGATCCTAACGCCTGTTGTGATGTGAGTCCAGGACAGCAGAGCTCCGGGAACCACTCAGGTAAACAGCAGAGGCTGTGAGGCGATGCACGTCTCAGCCTTGCTGGGGAAACTGCCTTGTCTTTCTGGGGCTGCTCTGAGGTCTGTGTGGGTGCTCCAGTGCCCGGCTCCAGCTGTGAGCTCCAGAGGGCCCCCGAGACAAGGAGAAGGGCGGATCGCATCCACAGGCCACTGTTCCGGCCTCCCAGCCAGGAACGGGCACACGGGAGCCAGGAGGGGACAGGCCCGGGGAGCTCTAGGAGTGCCTGGGTCTAAGGATGCAAGCAGGCAGGTTGCAGACACCCGGGCAGGCAGAACGTCCGGGGGTCCCTCACGGCCCGGCTGTTCAGAGAGTTGGTTTAGTCCTGCTCTGGGGGCAGAGGCTGTTTGCCCCCTCGCTGACGGAGGGCGGGGGCCTGCAGTGCCTCTCGCTCCTGCCTGTTGCCTCGTTCCTCTGTTGTTTCACTTAATTGTTTTCATTTATTTTGAAAAATGTGTATCTTGTCTTGTGCAAATTACGGTCATAAAACATCCTCACTATAGAGGAGATGAAAAACAGGAATCGTTGCAGAGTCAGTGTAAATTGTTCCCGGCGTCAGCCAACCAGAGAAGATCACCAGCGTTCCGTGTGTCTTCCTCCTGTGTGTTTCTGTCTGTCCTTCTGTCTCTCTGACTGTCCTGCTGGTCTCAGTGAACATGGTTTCACACACATTTTCCTACATCGCACACATCTTCTGGAAAGTGTAATTTTTATGCTTAGCTATATTCCATCTAAAATAAGTATTATGATTTCTATAAGCAGTATCCTACGTGTGCTGTGAGCTGTGTGCTTGGTCGCTCTCTTGTGTCTGACTCTTTGCGACGCCGTGGACTGTAGCCCACCAGGCTCCCCTGTCCGTGGGGATTCTCCAGGCAGGAGTACTGCAGTGGACTGTCATGACCTCCTGCAGGGGATCTTCCCAACCCAGGGACTGAACTCCGGTCTCCTGCTTTGCAGGTGGATTCTTTACTGCCTGAGCCACCAGGGAAGCCCGAGAATACTGGAGTAGGTAGCCTATTCCTTCTCCAGGGGAATTTCCTGACCCATCCTATTGTAGGAAATAATATTGCTTTCAGTTTTTCACTAATTGCATTGCAATGTACCCTCTGCATAAATTTTTTAAAATTTATTTTATTAGTATTAGTGCTTAGAAAAGGAATTACTGGACCAAGTGGTGTGTGTGTGTGTGTGTGTGTGTGTGTGTGTGTGTGTGTGTGTGTGTGTGTGTATGTATGTATTTAAAGTCTTTGCCACAGTTTTTAAAAAAATGACCAATTTATTCTCCAAGTGGGGTGTGTGTGTGTGTGTGTATGTGTGTGTGTGTGTGTAGGTATTTAAAGTCTTTGTCACAGTTTTTAAAAAATGACCAATTTATTCTCTAAAAGGGTTTGCCAGTTCCCACTTAGGGTCCTATATGAGCCTATTTCTACTGCACTCACAACAATTCTGAATATTTCGCTCTTTGAAGCTTTGCTGTTGTGACAGGCAAAAACGGAATCTCATTTTTATTTCAGTGATTAGTGTGTTTCATTACACTTTTTTGCGGTGAACCTGTCTCGGGCAGTGGCCCCTGTGACCCCGGGATCTTTTCCTTGTTCACGCTTTCCTTCTCTGTTTGATCAGACTCATTTCCCTACTGCAGTTGGCTGAGGCACGCTGTGTCAAGTCTGAGATCATTCCTCTTTCTGTCCCCTCTCTCCTGCCTCGTTGTCTGTCTTGTCAGCGCAGCTCCCACCTCTGCTTGATTTGGGAGTGTGACTCTGTCTACCTGTATAAATCACAGAGCCTGTATTTTTGTGGTCAGTCTGTCCATCTCGTTTTTTTGTAGGGATTCAGTCAATGTTTGTTGAAAAAAATGTTGATTAAAATCATTTAAGGTCATAATGAGAAAGTTAAGGTATGAGGAAGATAATCGTTGTTGTGGATTTTAAATAGATGTATTTCTATAGAGATATTTCTCCTAGTTTAAATACAAATTGAAGAGAGCTGCTGTTGAAAAAGGCATAGAAAAGACACTTAAATTATGCTTGTCGGGGAGAAGAATGGGGGAAGGGATAGCTAGGGAGTTTGGGGTGTATATGTACCCACTTCTGTATTACGGATAGCTGACAAGGATCTGCTGTGTAGCACAGGGAATTCTGTTCAGTGTTACATGGCAGTCTGGATGGGAGCAGGGTTTGGGGGAGGATGGATACATGGATATGTGTGGCTGAGTCCCTTCGCTGTCCACCTGAAGCTACCACAACATTGTTAATCAGCTATACTCTGATATAAAATAAAAAGTTAAAAAAGAGTTTTTCAAAGGTAGGTATTGTATCTTGAGTTCATAATCCAGATTAATATCATCCTTACAATGGCTTGTTCCATGCCAGGCTCTGTGCCGGGTGCTCACATTGTCTCATCAGATGCTCACTGCCGCCTGCATCCTGGTGCTTTTTGCCCAGATAAGGATGGAGGATTAGAGAGAGGCCAGGAAACATGCTCCAGGCACACTAATCTGTTTCTCCTCTGTTTATCACCATATGATCTTTTATTTCCCCTGGTATTTGCCTTAGTTCTTAATGTTAAATTACTATGCAGGAAAAAAAATAAAACATGATATATTAAAGGATATAGTGATGCATTTCTTGTAAATGTATCACACTTTCATAAAGTTTAAAAATAAAAAGGAGAAAAAGAATATATGTTAAATAGTGAAAATTATAATTGGCTAATTTATGTTACCACTCTTGAGTGAGAAAACCCCATAGGTGACAGTTATTATGCTCTTGTTGGCTGATTAAGATAAAGGACTAGAAAATTCAAGAGCTAATACTCTAATACCCAATTCTGTGCTTGGTGACAAGAATTCTTTCCATATTTGGCAACATCCAAGGGGCCGTGGTTCCAGATTCCAGATTGGCGGCTGATTTCAGTTTCCTCACCCCAAGTATCAACTTCCTCGCCCGCGTCTCCTGAGTTTTCCATCAGGCCTTACCAAGTCTTTCCGTAGGGGTGTTCATGGAATTGGACTCTGGGAAGATCTGTAATCTGCTGTTTAGCACAGATAACTGCGGAGACATTTAGAAAAGAAATGCCAAGGCCGAGCGAAATTATTTGTTTTTAAAGCGACATCATAGTCCAATCATAACACTAACATCAGAGCTGCTACTTCAGATGACTTTGTTCAAGACAATGCTGGAGTGGGAAACAAAGAGCATTTCTGACCCATCCTGCAAAGAATTTGCACTCCTGAATCTTAACACAATGGCCTTTAAGTCATTCAACCTTGAAGATTTAACATCTCTCCTTCTGTTATAAAATTATAGGATAGCCCACTTCGATTTTTTTTTTCCATTTAACAAGTATAGAAATAGAATCCAACACCCAAGAGAGGTTCTCCTGCCCAACCACCCCACTCCACAGGCCCCCAAGTTCATTAATTCAAGTCGTCGGCCAATAGCAGCTTCGCTGTCCTAGTCCCTCTGAACCCCATTGGGTCCTGTTGAGTTTTTATTTTTTAAAGTTTGCTGAAGGCGTGCGATGCTCACCTTTGAGGAAGAGGAAACTGTTGAAACAACACTTGAGAATTTGTCAACATAATTAGTTTGTGTCTCAATGTGAGGTAAATTTCCCAAGACGTTGCTCCAAGTTAAAAAAAAAATATATATATATATATATATATACACATATATATATATACACACACATATATAAAAATTACTATGTGGTTTTATATTGCGACGTCCCCCTTGGGTCTGTGTTGTCTGGAGGTGTCACCTTGTGTTCACAAGTGTGTCAGCGGCGTGAAGGTGAATGGAGCCAGCCTGTGCTTATCTCATGCCCAGGGAGGCCCCTGAAACTCTTATTTCTTCATTCTTAAAATAGACTCTGTGGGGAAAGGATTGGTCTTATCGCGTGGACAAGGAAAGGGAGGCGTCGCTGTGAAGGCTGGTGAGGGAAGTGGGGGGAGGCCGGCCTGAGGCGGGGGTGGCCGGGCCTTCAGTCAGGGCTCGGGGCCTCCGCGGGGGACGGCACCCCACCAGGCCTCCTTGGCTTCTCAGGAGAAGAGGCGTGGGCTTCTGGCGTTTCTCCCTGGGCAGGTCCCTCCTCTCACGTCCTCTCAGTGTCTCCATCTGTCAGATGCACCCGCCACGGTTTCCACTTGACAGAGCTCTGGGAGAGATGAGCGGAGCTGGAATGCTCTTTGAGGCACTCAATGCTTGTTAGCTAATTTTGTTCTTCGCTCGAGTCAAAATCACTTTTGCTTCTAGGACTAAACTCAGGAAATCCATAAAGGTATTTTTTTTTTTCCAATTTATAACAGGTAGTGAATTCTACTTTTTTTCTTTTTCCCCAAGGTGGCCAGTTTTTCTCTGATGAATGTGTTTTTTTCATTTGATTCAGAAATGAAGACTCTGACAGGATAGTGAGCGCTCAGTTATTCCCCGAACTTTGTCTGTGGCCGAGAGGGACCTAAAACGATGCCATAGGGCGCTCTGTGCGGCTGGCCCTGGAGACGCCCGCTCTGGGGTCTTGCTGCTCTCTGCCTCTCTCAGTCTGTCTCACACTCATGCTCCTTCCGTTCTCTTTCTTCCTCTGCTCTCGTTAACAACCCAACAGGAGCGTATTAAAACATAAAGCAGTAACCACGGGGAGGACCCCCCCCCATCTTCAGTGCTCAGGGGTTCTCCCTGGATGTGCTTCCATTTACCCAGTCACATCTGACATCCCAGGAAACCTGGGACAGTGCAGGCTCTCGGGCTCTTCATCCGGGGTAAAGAAATAGAGACAAGGTTGACCAGGTAATCAGAAGCAGCAGCTGTGGGTCCTCATTTGAGTTCTGTCTTTTAACTTCTTATGTGAACTCCTAGGGCTAGAAGCATATTCATATCCACATATAAAATAAGAGGGTTTCCCAGGTGGCGCTAGTGGTAAAGAACCTGCCTACCTCAGCAGGAGACAAGAGACATGGATTTGAGCGCTGGGTTGGGAAGATCCCCTGCAGGAGGAAATGGCAACCCACTCCAGTTTTCTTGTCTGGAGAATCCCATGAACAGAGGAGCCTGATGGGCTATAGTCCACGGGGCGGCAGAATTGGACACGTCTGAAGCAACTTAGCATACATATAAAGTAAGAATGTGGCCCAAGGTCAAATACAAGTGACAGTTTTATTTTTGAAGGTGTTACGTATTTCATTCTGTTTTTATTGGTGCATAATTGCTTGACAGCGTTGTATTCATTTCTATGTATAACAAAGTGAATCAGCTATGAAGGTGTTAGTCAAAGTGTTAATCGCTCGGTCGTGTCTGACTCTTTGCGACCCCATGGACTGTAGCCCGCCAGGGTCCCCTGTCCATGGAACTCTCCTGGCAGGAATCAGCTATATGTTTCCATATATCCTCTCTCTCTTGAGCCTCCCTCCCACCTCACCCCCCATCCCACGCCTTTAGGTCATCACAGAGCCCCGAGCTCAGCTCCTTATGCTATAAAGCAGAGTTCTCACTAGTTACCTGCTTTACACATGATTTTATGGGTTATCCATCCTGCCAATTTGAGTTAACATGGAAAGTCTGGTTGATGTTACCTGTTCAGCCAAAGACCCTGGCTCTCTTCAGCCTGTGTTAAGCCCAGAAGAAGAGAAATAAAATAGACTTTGCTAGAGTAGCATCTCAGGGAAGGACACCAGGCTTTGTTTTGGGGGCCTCCCTGAGCATGAAGCTGCTGTTCTACCACAAGGCTATTCCCACCGACTCACTGGCTGTTGGGAACACAGTCTTACTGCTGGCGGTTTTGATAAGAAGCTGGTTATAAAATAAGCACACACATACATATGTATATATATTTTAAGCCTTGTTCTTGGGAGATGGAAAACATCTTTTTTTAGATCGCATGTTTACTGCTTTGGTAAACAGTAAAATGCTGCTGTGGCAATTACCTTGAGGATAAAGGGTTTGTAGACAGATACTTCCTGCGTCCACTTCCTACCCAGATAGCCAGCCCGACCAGAGACTCAGCGACGCAGGAAGAGCTCCGGATGGAAACTTCCTCTGCGAAGGCGTGTTTGGTTGTGCATTCTCTCTTCCTCCATGGGGGGTGAGCCTCTTGTTACAGATTTGTTGGCAGAATTCACTGTCGTGCAGTGGGCAACCATGTGATGCTTCCCAGGTAATGGCTTTAGACCCCTGTTCTCATCCTCGGTCTTGTCTGTTGTCTGGGTTTTACAAAGAGGAGTATAGCTAGATTAGACATTTCTGAGTAGGACTCCTGCTCTGTGGGCTCTCTTTGGTCCCCTTGAAATTATGGATTATGATGCATGAGTCTGTTTAAAATAAAACCTTTTATTTTGTGTTGGAGTATAGCCAGTTAACAATGTTATGATAACTTCAGGTGAACAGCAAGGGACTCAGTCACCATATGTGTCCATTCCCCTCCCAGACTCCTGTCCCATCCAGGCTGCCGCATAACACCTAGCAGAGTTCCCTGTGCTATACTGTAGGTCCTTGCTGGTTACCCATTTTAAACATAGCAGTGTGTACATGCCCATCCCAAACCCTCTAACGATCCCTTCCCCCCGCATCTGTAAGTTTGTTCTCTCAGCCTATGAGTCCATGAGTCTGTTTTTGTACTTGTGGACAAATAAACCTCCTTGAGGTTCAATTGGAGGTTTTCTTTTGGGTGGTTATTTAGACGTAAACGTCATTTTAGATTTTGCTTTCTTCAGTCAAGCAGAGATCACCCGATTCGGGTACAGAACTCTCAGCACACAGATTGTTCTCTGTGCTGATTCGACACCAGTTATGAAATTCCAATTGAATGCATCGCTTAGGTCCTTTGAACAAAAGCAAATAAAACCACAACACACAAACACTGAACAATAGGGAATCATCAATTTTCCACCCACAGGATATGTCCTTACCCACTGGCCCCTTTGTGGGGGAAAAAATATATCAAGTCAACAAACAGTAACACTGAACAATAAACTAACCAAAATAAACAGCGCCTGAAAGCCACTCAACTCGAGCCTTGGCAAAGCTCCACAGACTGCTGTTTACGCACTCAGAGCATGGAGACCCGCAGCTCCACCCTGATCTCCTGCGGGTCCCCCAAGTAATCAGAACACTGAGCCGCTGGTGGCTGTGGGGTCCCTTCATGCCGCACTGCCTCCTTGGATGGTCAGAGAGTGCCTGTTAGCTCTGAGTTGCAGTGGACATGAGGACTGTATCCACCAGAGTCCGTGCCCAGTGTGTGTTGCGTAGATGTTTGTGTCTGTCCAGGGAGAGGCAGAGACTTTGTCTGATGACTTCCAGAAGCTGCCAGACATGGTTGCATGTAGTCCAGTTTCATGAAGATGCCGGTATGTGAACATCAGTTCAGCTGCTCAGTCACTCAGTTGTGTCCGACTCTTTGCGACCCCATGGACTGAAGCACGCCAGGCCTCCCTGTCCATCACCAACTCCTGGAGTTTGCTCAAACTCATGTCCACTGAGTTGGTGATGCCATCCAACCATCTCACCCTCTGTCAACCCCTTCTCTTCCCACCTTCAATCTTCCCCAGCATCAGGGTCTTTTCCAGTGAGTCAGTTCTTTGCATCAGGTGGCCAAAGTATTGGAGTTTCAGCTTCAGCATCAGTCCTTCCAATGAGCACCCAGGACTGATCTCCTTTAGGATGGACTGGTTGGATCTCCTTGCAGTCCAGGAGACTTTCAAGAGTCTTCTCCAACACTGCAGTTCAAAAGCATCAGTTCTTCGGTGCTCAGCATACTCTAGTGATTTTATTCACACAGTCACTGGTGGGATTGATGTGAAATCGCCCCAAGTGACATTTTTCTTTTCGAGACCTCCTGGTTTGTATGCTTTTTCTCATCTTGTTTGAGGACATGGTTACTGACTCAGGACCCTCCTGTATGAATGAAGATCTCTCTTCCTCTGCACTTGTTCCCCCTCCATCCTCACTGTGAAGTTTTGTTGCCTTGCAGTGAAACTCCGAGGTGCATCTCCAAACGTTGTTTCCTTCCAGCTGCTGCCTCCCTGCCACTTCTGCTTATTTTTTACAAAATGACTCCTCTGAGCTCCTGAGTCTACGTTGGCTCTGGCGCCGTGGGAGTCCTGATTGCGTGGTGCTGTGCAGACTCATCTTTGACCTCTTCTCTGAAAATCACCACTGCCTGCAAGACAATGGTGCTTGGTTCTGTTCTGTTTCCTTCAACCTGAATACAGGTCTACTAAACCCCCTGGATAACATAGCTTTTAAAAAACATAATTATGATACAAGCTTTGTTCTTTTTCCCCATTTCCAAAACAATCACTGGAGGAATTTAGAAAATAAATTAGAAAAGGAAGTTGAATTAATCACTTCAGTCGTGTCCAACTCTTTGCGACCCCATGGACCATAGCCCGCCAACTACATGAAACTCCTGTGTCCATGGGATTCTCCAGGCCAGAATACTGAAGCGGGTTGCCATTTCTTCTTCCGGAGGAATCTTCCTGAGCCTGGGTTTCCCCCATTGCAGGCAGATTCTTTCCTGTCTGAGCCGCCAGGGGAGACCTGATATTACACCATTAGGGGTCTTTTGAAGGTTTTTCTTTTTTTCTCTGTTTTGCCTTATTTTGCGTTTTATCTATGCACGAGGACATATCCTTTAAAACTGATAACAAACTGGAGAAATTCCCTAACCCTAACTCATTTAGATAGTCCTTTTTACCCTCCCTCTTTTCTCCAGGTTAGTGAAATAAAGAGGACTGGTGGCTGAGTGTTTATGATCCCCTCCTAGAGATTAAAGCCCCACATCCCTTCCTGAGGACCCAGGGTCTTATTGCAAAGCAGACCCAGACGGCTGGGCAGACCCTTGTGCCGACACGCCATGGCAAGGGCAAGCGACTTCTGGGTACCTCAGTTTCCGTATCTGCAGAGTGATTCAGCAGTGCTGAAAACGCCCTTCTTGGTGCTGGAGCCAGGACCCCGCAGCTTAATGCAGTCATGCTTCCCGGGTGGCGCTGGTGGTCAAGAGCACTCCTGCCAGTCCTGGAGACTCAGAGACGCGGGTTCGATCCCCGGGTCGGGAAGATCCCCTGGAGGAGGGCATGGCAGCGCACTGCAGTATTCTTGCCTGGAGAATCCCCGTGGACAGAGGGGCCTGGCAGGCTACCGTCCGTGGGGACACACAGAGTCAGAGACGCCTGCAGCAGCTTAGCCCGTGTTTGCACAGTCGTGTGTTCTTGTGTGCAAATCGGTGTGAGCTCCTTTTGGTTGTTAATCCTGCTGCTGCTGCTAAGTCGCCTCAGTCGTGTCCGACTCTTCGCGACCCCATGGACGGCAGCCCACCAGGCTCCGCCGTCCCTGGATTCTCCAGGCAAGAACACTGGAGTGGGTTGCCATTTCCTTCTCCAATGTATGAAAGTGAAAAGTGAAAGGAAAGTGGCTCAATCGAGTCCGACTCTTCGTGACCCCATAGACTGCAGCCCACCAGGCTCCTCCGTCCATGGGGTTTTCTAGGCGAGAGCGCTGGAGTGGGGTGCCATTGTCTCCTCCAGGTTATTAATCCTAGTCTCATTCTTATTATTTAGTGTACTGTCACATCTTGCTTGCTTTGTTTGGAGTAATCAGTTCTTGATTGTTTGCTCCTGCTGTTCATCTTTGAATGGATTCCTCCAGTGGACTTCAGATATTTGTAGCTTCTTCTCAAGAGGTGAAAGGACTTCCCTCTCTGTTATCGGTTTCTTTCTCATACCATTCCTTTGAGGACAGTAGAATAAATATAATAGTCACTGTTGTCTGTCCATTGAGGAGTTCAAGCAATGTATGAACCAATCTTTCAGCAGCTGCACTCAGAAATTCAGTAGTTTTGAGGCTCCAAAGAGAAACCCAAGATGGAGGGCTGTAAGATGCTACTGTCTCCTCCCTCTTCTTTCCTCTGACCTGTGCCAGTGATTGAATGAGTGAATGAATGAATGTGTTTCTGCATTGAGGGACCATAGCTAATCTCTGGAGTGGTCCTAGAGTGAAAAGAATCCAGTGCTCTTTCAAAACCGACTGCTTGGGCTGACACATTCTTTAGAGGAGAGCAGACATCTACTGAATTGCCAGTTGGTGTTCATGATTAGGAATCTATGGAACCTGTTGAGGAACAGAAACTCTCAGACTCTGCTTGTTAAAGTTTGGCCCTCTGTACCCTAAGTTACATGGCTGGTGTTGTATAATCTTTTATCTGTGCAGACCATGCCTAATAAGCAGCGGACCATGCCTGGTAATAATGTCTGTTGAATAGGTAAATGAATATCTGCCTGGATAATAAATGCATGAATGAGTGTATTAATTATTGAGGTAATAACGCCATATAGGATTAATTCACTTAACTCAGTGAGCAATTATTGTCTTCCCTGGTGGCTCAGTGGTAAAGAGTTGGCCGGCCAATGGAGGAGACATAGGAGATGAGGGTTTGATCCCTGGGCTGGGAAGATCCCTTAGAGGAGGCAATAGCAACCCACTGCAATATTCTTGCCTAGGAAGCCCCACGAACAGAGAAACCTAGCAGGCTACAGTCCATAGGGTCCCAAAGAGCTTGACGCAAATACAACGCATTGTGTTAATTGTCTCCTAGAGGTTAGGAAACAAGTTGTACCTCTTGATCAGAAGACAAAATTATTACCATGTCTTGGGACCAAAGCCTTGCATGCTCCTGTGTCCAATTTGAATGCCTGATGTCAGACAATAAGCGTGTGTTATCTTAAAGAACCTTCTTGGGCTTGGGAAGGTGGAATGATTGTGCAGGTTGCCCAGGACATAGTGGGATTTTGAATATTTGAGAGCACGTGCCCTATAAATGCATATTTCCGTTCCGGGGCATGGCTGGAGATGCTTCCAAGTGAAAACTGGAAGCAGAAATACAGTTCCCAGAGCCTGCATTCATTTTGCTACGTGACGCAGGTCTGGTTGAGGCAAAACCAAGCAGCAGTTTTGCTTTTGCTGAGGTGGCAGCACCTACTGGTGCTTCTCCAAGGTTTGCACCAGCTCATCTAAATGCTCAGCTCTTACAATCTACTGTGCAAATACCCCTCCTGGGCACAAAGGTATAAAATAAGTTGTGTTTAATGGATTAGGGTGGGCACCCTTTTCTTTTCTTCTTCTGTTAACTGCAGTTACTCTTTAGAGATTTCACTGAAGCTCTAACTTGATCCCTTACACACGTGTGCTCATATCCTATGTCCTGGTTCACACTGAGGGTTTCCATATTCATTGATGAGTCAGGTAGCCCTTGCAGTTCTGTAATCATTATATGGTTGACCTGTGCAATGGATATGATGTGGGGAACATTTTCATGAATAGCTAGATTCTTTGTATTCAATTGCAAGATGATCTGCTTTACGAGAAAGATTAACTTTAATACCAATTAATAACCAATTTATCTAAGCCAGGTAATAAAGTTGGATTCCATACTGAAATTTCAAGTTTAGCTAATATATTCTTAATGTAATGAGCTTTACTGGTTCAAGTATTATGTGTAAGCCAAGGAAAATGTGATCCTTCCTAAAATGTACAGAATTTGGTTATCTTGGTAAGATTTTTAAAATGAACTTCCAACCTAGTAATTCTTCCATCTTAAGAATTTGGCTCACTGCCGCTTCTCGACTGTCTAGCACATAAAATACTGACTCATAAATATTTGCTGAATGAATGAACCCAAGGATAAATGACCAAGGGGGTCCTAAAATCTTGCCCTGAGGGCAGCATGTCTTTGGCAGTTTACGTGATTAGAAGAGGTCTGACTTGGTCTCCGTCCTCGCAGACGCTACAGTCTAGTTTTTAAGGAGTTGAAGAGAAGGGATCAGCTTTTATTTTGGAGTTTGAAATGTTGGAAGAAACTTGATTGACCATTGAGGAGTCCAGTGTTTCTCAACCCCGCTATCCATTGGGTCAGGACATTCTTCATTGTCTTTAGGATAATTCAAAGGAATG
The DNA here is from genome assembly GCA_007570785.1 of Antilocapra americana. NCBI lineage: Eukaryota > Metazoa > Chordata > Mammalia > Artiodactyla > Antilocapridae > Antilocapra > Antilocapra americana. The sequence continues at coordinate 8,076,692 of ML664172.1, read as the reverse complement.
CCGAAGAGGATTGTTTGTGAAAGAGTATATGTGAAGTGGCTTCCCAGGTGGCTCAGTGGTAAAGAATCTGCCTGCCAACGCAGGAGACACAGGGAGGCGTAGGTTCGATCCCTGGGTTGGGAAGATGCCCTGGAGGAGGAAATGACAACCCACTCCAGTGTTCTTGCCTAGAGAATCCCACGGACAGAGGAGCCTGGAGGGCTACAGTCTGTGGGGTCACAAAGGGTTGGACGTGACTGAATGACTGAGCATAGCAGAGCATATATAAAATAGATAAACAGCAAAGATAAACAACAAAGGTCTACTCTATTGCATGGGGAGCTATATTCAATATATTGTAATGGAAAAGAATAGGTATATGTATATATGTGTGACTGGATCACTCTGCTGTACACCCGACACTAACACAGCATCGCAGATCACTCCACTTCAATCATTTCTTGACAAATTTGCCCACAAATGTCAGCTGGGAAAACATACTAAAGAAATTAGGCTTCAGTTTACCTAATTAAATTTAAAATGTTTCTGTTTTTTTTTTTCCCCTTCAACTTGTAACTTTCTTTTCAAACAAATGTTGAGAGATTTAAAGAGGTTTGTTCACCACCCCCCCATATCCTCAAGACTTGAATTAAAATGTAAAGCAGACATTTTTTCCCCCCAAGTGGTATAAGAGACACATTTTCCTAAACAGAAAATTCAGGGCATGCTCGGACAAAGGAGTTTATATGAAGAACTTTGCAAAATTAATTCTGTTCTGAAAAATTTAAGCTGTCTGGTAGCTGCAAACTGGGAGTTAACCTTCAAGCCCTTTTGGAAGCTGTCCTAACTCTATAAGGCAGTTAATGGGCCACATAACGCCTTGAGATGGCAAAAAGTTTGTGAAAAACAGTATATGTAGTCTGTTGGTGTTCTAGGGCTTCCATGAAAATAACCATAATCTAGGGAGTTTAAAATACAGAACTATATTGTCTTGGAGTTTCGGAGACCTGAAGTCCAAAATCAAGATGTCCCAGGGTTGGTTTTGAGAGCTCTGTGAGAGAAACCATTCCATGCCTCTGATCCAGCTCTGGGCGGTTGTCCACAGTCCTTACCTTCCTGGAAATATAGCTACATCATGTCCATCTCTGTCTCTGTCTTTGCGTCACCTTATGTGAGTCTCTGTCTGTCCTTCTTGGTCTCTTAAAAAGATGCTTTCCTTGGATTTATGCTTTGCTAATCTAGTCCAATCTCATCTGTATCCTTAATTACATCTGCAAAGATCCTGTTTCCAAATAAGATCACGTTATGAAGTTCCAGATGGGTTTAGGGGCCACTCTCTAGGTAGGAAGGAGACAAATCAGGTTTCAGGGTGGATCATCTCTTCTGCATGTTGCCTGCCTACTAGAAGAGGTTTAATTAGTGGTAAAGCCTACAACTGAAGCACTGATACTGAGATTCTTTGTTCATTCTTAGGTAGAAATTGGTCAGGTGTCCATACCAATTTGGAATGGGTCGATGCAGTTTGTTTCACCCAAAAAAAGATTCGACTTCACAGCATGGATGTCAACCATCCCATGGTTCAGTCAAGTATGATGATCAAAACAAAAATCACTGTCAGGCAAAGTGTTTACTCTGCGACTGTTTCAGTTTCACAAGATACGGGGTTTGCAGTTGTGGTTTCCCTGATCTCATCGTTTTACTTGGTAAATGTCGAGAAATGTGACAAGGTTAGGGCAGCCCACGCCAGCCATCAGAGTCACGTGGGCCTGAGTTAGCCAGTCCCGTTCATCCTGCCTACCCAGTCTAGACTAATGGATGAGTGTGCTGTTTGCATCTTATTAAAAAGTGATTCATGTGGCTTTTGTCATCTGTCCTGGAGCTGAACCTGCCCTCCTCTAAGACGTAAAATGGCATCACAAACTGACCCTCATTTGCTGTGCTTTCTTTTCTGTCTTCTGCCCTAAGTTTATCTGCTGAGGTTATATACATAAAGGATTTGGGACCAAAAGTGAGATCTACCCCTGAATATCCTGCTGATACATCGTATGAAACGGATCTGACTCTTAAGTAAAACTGAGCTTCATCTTATCACGGACATTGAAAGCTCTGCAAGATTTTCTTGGGAAAGACATGCAACTTTAAATCAAGACCAGTCGGGGGACGTGGGTCAGGCTGTTGGTGAGTGACCTGGTGGACTCCAGCTGCAAAGTCGGCCAGCTCACGTGGCTGAGGCTGCAGCCCATCCCCACCCTGCCTGAAAGCTCCCAGGGTGACTAGGAGAATTAGATCATGGCGTCCCTTGCTGGCATCGACTTGGCTGCAAAAAAGAGATGGTCTGCGGCCCTTTGATGCACGAGGTGGTCTGTTTGCTTTCCTCTCACCCTCCTGTCCTGGGTCCTTACCTACTCGTGGCAGGAGGAGGCAGTGGGTGAAGCAAGTAAGTGCAGAGCCTGAAGGCAAGACCCTGAGGCCAGGCCGTTTTGTCCTCCTTGCAGTAACCTCCCTGTATGACGTGTACCCTCTACCATCTCCCTCTCTCATGCTGATGTTAGAGACCGCACTAGTGAAAGACACCCCAGAGATACAGCCTTGCTGGGTACGTGCAGACCCAACCCTGAGGCCTGGCACTTGCGACTTACCTCCTGGAAAAAGAGAAACTTGGTTCAAAGGAGAGATAGGACGCCCTGTTAGGGTGACCTATTCTGAGAGCTGTCTTTGGTCATCATGAAGACTGGCTGAAAATCTTGAGGGGGATACATTTACTTAGAACATGTGAAGTGAATCTTTTCCTTTTTGCCCTTTCCATTTTTTAAAAAAATCTGAGTTACAGTCATACTAGTGGAGAGGCTGGGCTTCCCAGGTGGCACTAGTGGTAAAGAACCCACCTGCCAGTGCAAGAGATGTAAGAGACTTGGGTTGGATCCCTGGGTCAGGAAGATCCCCTGGAGGAGGGCATGGCAACCCATTCCATTATCCTTGCCTGGAGAATTGCATGGACAGAGGAGCCTGGTGGGCTACAGTCCAGAAGGTTGAAAAGAGACATGACTGAAATAACTTAGCACAGTGGAGAAGTTGGTTACATAGAACTTACACTGAGTCCTTCATATTACTTACTATATGAACTTAAATATTTTCCTTCTTTAAATGCCATATGTGGGGTATTTGGTGCATCCACGTTGCTTTGTCATCAGTTCTCAGGTTCAGAGGGCTTCTCCTTTATCTGTTCACTGTTAATATCTGGATACAGAGAAGCCAATGGCTCTGTATCAGCTGATGCTAAAGAGGGCTGTGGGCTGAGCAATAAGTTAAATGACCTCAGAGGTTTCTGTTCAGTGTTGTGAAAGTTATTTTCAGTTGTAGGTGGTAGATGTCCTGAAGTGAAGTCAAAGTGCTGGTTGCTCAATTGTCCGACTCTTTGCGACCCCATGGACTGTAGCCCGCCAGGCTCCTCTGTCCTTGGGAGTCTCCAGCCAGCAATACTGGAGTGGGTTGCCATGCCCTCCTCCAGGGGATCTTTGACCCAGGGGTTGAACCAGGTCTCCTGCACTGCAGGCGGAGTCTTTACCGATGGAGCCACCCTAACCACTCGTGAATTTATGTGGAGAGGCTTGGTTAACTCAGTTGGTTACAGCATTAGCTGGTAAAGGCAAGGTCACAGGTTTGTTCCACATGAAAGCTAATAACTTCTCAGAGATAAAAAGAAAAATCTCCTCTCAGTGACCACAAGCTGCCTCTCTCATGCAGATGCCCACCGTGGTTGGAAGAGAGGAACTGAGTTCAAGACAGGGACCAGCTCTTTGTACCTGCTCCTCTTGTTGGATAAAAGAAATAGAAAAGGGGGAGACAGGAAAAAAAAAAAGCCACTCAAGTTGTGTTTCTGCTAGCAGCCTGTGTGTTCCTGCATGAAATCAACCCTCTCCAACTTCCCTCCAGCTAGTAATTTTATTGAAAATTGTCCCAAATGATGTTTCACGCTAATAACCTCCATTTGAGCAAACCAAGGTCAGAGTTAATTACCTGAGTTATGGGCACAGCCGTGACCCACCTGCCCCGCTGGACTTCGTCATCACCACACATCTGCAGAAAGAAGCCGTTTACGTGGAATTCAAATCTGATTGTTTAGTCTGCAAGGAGAGGGGGAAGGACTCTGTCTCTTTAATGTTTATAACGGTTGGACAGAGCTTGCCGGGTGAAGGTTAATAGCTCTCCAGTTGAAGCAGTTGTGTGCCCAGATGGGTTATCAGGGCTGAACACTCGTTACAAGATTAATCTCATTTCCGACAAGACTTCCCTTTCCTTCAACTGATTTTTGCCCAGCCATTGGAGCTGTCATCAGCCGTTAAAAGAGGGGTGGATTACCCTGGGATATTCGTGCTGGTATGCAGCGAAACAATGCAGAGCTGTGTCCTATCTCAGGGAACATCTTTAGGAGAATGCATTTCGGGGGTGTTACGAAGGCCAGCGCGCAGAAGCAGTGCGGACCATCGACCCCTTACGCTGACAAGAAGGCTCAAAGCCCTTGCAGCTGCTCCCTCCTGGCAGGACCTTGCTCCTAAGATGCCCAGTGACACTTAGGGCTTTGTTCACTGCCAAAGATGTAAAAAACAATGGGACGGTGATCACATCTGCATTCTTAAGCCCCCACCTAAGCGATGAGGAGTTCTGTTTGCCACGTCCACGCTGAATTCTCTGGCGCTGGACACTTTAATTCCTGTGCACATTTCAAGCTTCTGTTTAATTTCCAGGAGTCCACGGGTACCATCCTCACGTTTGTGCCTAAAAGCAGTAGGCAGTTTTTTTTTTTTTTTTTTTAAATACGACAAGTAGCTTCAGGGCCATTTGGTTTCCGGAGAGATTCCACCATGAGCACGGCAAGGGGACATAGACTTCTTCTTATCCCTTTGGGTTTGGCTGGTGGGAATCAGGTCTTCCGTGTATCCTGCTGAGCCGCTGAGCTGTGGACTGTGGATGCTTGGGGTGCAGGAGGCAGGACCGGCAAGCTCACACGGAGTTCTCCGTCCAGTGGGGCTGGGGGGTTCTGGCAGGTAGGACCCTGCAAAACAGTGATGGTGCGACCAGCGAGGGGAGGGGGCAGCAAACAGGAGAGAGAACGCTGCTGGCGGGAGCTGGGGGGCTCTGGTCTGGATGAGATGATGGGGGAGGGTGTCAGGCAGAGATCCGAAGGCAATGCGAGGGCAAGGCTGGCTGTCCCAGGGAAGTGTCCAGGGCTGAGCATGGGCGAAGACCCTGGGGCAGAGACAGGCTGGCGCCCTGAAGGTAGTGCCCCTACTTGTACAGCTGGAGGGCAGAGAGCCTTGTACCCACAGCGGTTGGTGCTTCCTGGGGTTAGCCGTGGAAAGGCTGGCTGTTTTCTTGTGATTTCTCAGAGGAAGCGTGAAGAGGAGCGTTCTGCCTACAGGAGAGGTCCACCTGCTTCAGCTGAGGTCAGGTTCAGTCTTGTCCCAGGCCCCCTCTCTGTTAGGTGTGAAGAGATGGGAATGCCTTGGCCGTGGGGTGAAAGTCGCGCAGTCGTATCTGACTCTTGGAGACCCCCTGGGCTATGTGTAGTCCTTGGCATTCTCCAGGCCAGAATCCTGGAGTGGGTAGCCTTTCTCTTCTCCAGGGGATCTTCCCAACCCCAGGATTGAACCCAGGTCTCCTGCATTTGCAGGCAGATTTTTTACCCACTGAGCCACAAGGGAAACTCACCTTGGCCGTGGGGTACCAGTGAAATGGGGGACGATGCCCTTTTCAGGAGTCCAGAGTTACAGGTATGGAGAGAAAGTTAAATGATGTAGGTTACCTTCCCTTCTTACGTCGCATCTCTGATACACTGACTCTTTTCCTGGGCTGGGTTGGTTTTTAATACTCTTTCACTGCTTGCCTTTCAAGGTGCCTTTGGAGCTATTTCAGTTCTAGGCTGTTTGGTTGAGTGTGTTCAGTGGTCCAGCCCATGCCCTTTGAATCCAGCGGCTGGGTTAGAATTCTGGTGTTCACCGGCAGTGGGTTCTAGGCAGCTTATTTCATTAGCTGAGCCTCAGTTTCCACATCTTTGAAATGGGGTTGTGATAGCTCCTACCTAAAAGGGCAACATGCAGGTTAGCTGCATGAATTCACCCAGGCACCTGTTGTGATAGCCGCCTTCTGACCTTGCCATTCAGGTCGTTAAGATCCTACACTGCCTATTTGTTGCTCAGTCGCTCAGTCACGTCCGACTCTTTGCGACCCCCATGGACTGCAGCATGCCAGGCTTCCCTGTCCTTCACCATCTCCTGGGGCTTGATCAATAGTATTTACCAATATATTTCCTATAGTATTTATCTTACTTAAAGCCATTCATTTCACTGAAAAAAGGGAGCATAAGTTCTCATTGTCTACAGATATTTTTGTTGGTTGGAGACTTCTTTTTTTTTTCTCCCTTTTATTGTTTTTGCCATACAATGCCATGATATCACCATGGGTTTACATATGCTCCCCCTCCAGAAACCCCTCCCTCCCCCCTCCCTCCTCCCTCCCCCCCAGGAAATCTCGATGCACCAGCCCCGAGAATCAATCCTGGGCTGGCGATTGATTAGACATATGACAGTTAACATGCTTCAATGCCATTCTCCCATATCATCCCACCCCTTCCCTCATTCACAGAGTTCACGAGTCCATTCCATACATCTGCGCTCCCTTTGCTGTCTCACATGTTGGGTTCTCATCACTGTCTTTCTAAATTCCATATATATGTGTTAATATACTGTATTGTTGTTTTTGCTTCTGGCTTACTTCACTCTGGATAATGGTCTCCAGTTTGGTCCATCTGAGTAGAATTGATTCAAATGAATATTTTTTTAATGCTGAGTAATATTCCATTGTGTATATATACCACAGCTTTCTTATCCATTCATCAGTTGATGGGCATCTAGGTTGCTTCCATGTCCTGGCTGTTGGTTGGAGACTTCTTGTCACAAAGTTTTCTCCAAAAAAAACAAACAAAAACCAAAACTGTTGGGCTAAGTTTTTTATTTCACCCTGTTTTAAGTTTTATTCTGAAAATAAGGGCTGCATACTTACCACCTTCCCCACAGGCAAGAATCTCATTGTTTTTCAGTGGTCCTTTAAGGGTAAGAGCTTTATCTGCCCCACAGACCACCACGTGGCTTAAAGAGATTTTTCAACCCACAAGAAGCACATGGTTTTCAGGGTTGAAAAGCGGAGGCAGAGAAGAGATGGAAGGTTGAGTAGTTGGTGCAGTGTCTCTTTGGGGCCCCTGACCTGACCAACTGCAGGGCAGGGGCCGGACCCCGCAGGGACCCAGCAGGCTCTGGTGCTGAAGGTCACCTGATACAAACAGAAGACACAGTCTCCAGAGATGCTTGGCCAACATGCCTGCCCTCTCTGAACATCCACGAAGGTCACACTAAGTGGAATTCAAGTTTGTCTGTGCTGTCCTATTTCTTGGCCTTTCCTCCTGAGAAATTCTTCATTTTCCCTTCGAGAGTTCTTCTCAGGAAGACACGGGGCTTCCCTAGTAGCTCAATTGGTAAAGAACCCACCTGCAATGCAGGAGACCCCAGTTCGATTCCTGGGTCGGACTCACAGTTCAATTCCTGTGTCGAATACGCGAGCAGGGAGCACCTTGAGGGAGGTGGGGTTGAGCAGACTGACAGGAAACTCTCAGGCATGCATGACCATTTTTGTGAGTGAATTCCAGGACCAAAAATGGGGCTTCGCTCTTACAGTTACTCCATGGATGACTAATACGTGGGTAAGAATTGCCCCTCCCAGGATTCTCTGCTGTTTATCGGAAGGAAATACTCCTGAAAAGATAGATTTGCTCATGAGTAAACTTGTAGCCGTTTTTCTTTAGCTCCACACTCATGTCGATCTAGAAAAAAACAGTCATTGGGCTTTTTTTTTTCCAACTTATTCCCTCCTTTGACGTCGTTTATTCCCTCCTTTGACGTCGTATGTATATATCATTATTGTTGTTTCTGTTCAGTTGCTAAGTCATGTCCAACTCTTTGCAACCCCTTGGACTGCAGCCCGCCAGGCTCCTCTGTCTATGGGATTTTCCAGGCAAGAATACTGGAGTGGGTTGCCATTTCCTTCTCCAGGGGATCTTCCCGACCCAGGGATCAATCACACGTCTCCTGCACTGATGGGCGGATTCTCTATAGTCTGAGCCACCTGGGAAGCCTGTATATATGAGTATGTTGTTGTTCAGTCCCTCAGTCATGTCCAGCTCTTTGCTATGTCCAACTCTTTGCAGCCCCATGGACTGCAGTGTGCCAGGCTTCCCTGACCATCACCAACTCCCGGAGTTTATTCAAACTCATGTTCATCGAGTCGATGATCCCATCCAACCATCTCATCCTCTGTCATCCCCTTCTCCTGCCTTCAACCTTTCCCAGCATCCGGGTCTTTTCTACATATGAATATAAATAAACAGAAGTAAAATATTTATACTTATTTAGATCCAAACTCATTTACTTTACATGCGTGGAACATAAGTGAACTTTAAAATAGTATCTGTACCATACATTTAAATATAGCATTTCACAAAGTAATGATATTCCCAAACCACCTGTCCCTCATCCACCCTAATTATTTTCTCCCACCCACAAAGTGAGAGATACTTCCTCCTTGGCATTTATAAATGCTCCTGAATTTTTGGACTTCCCGAACTTGAGTCAGCTTCCCATATGTCAAGATAGGGTTGAGTTTCAGCCACTACAATTTCACTGCTCTCTGGTATCAAAAATAACTGTTTTCTTATTTAAAATACTCTGAAAAAAGAGAGAACAGTTTATATATGTAGAATTAAGTGTAGTAGGATCATGTTAAAATAAAAAAAAAATGGGCTCAGTGTCCCAAAGGACAGTGAGCAAGGTAAAACCAAGGGCTTTACTAAAGAAAAATGACCTCACTCAACCCTCTACCTGCCTGGACAGTTGAGTGATACCAAAATGGGTTTGAAGAGACTGGAAGTCAAATTCGGGAAGTCGCTCAAGGGGGCTGGGTTCAGGACAGCGTGTGCTCGTGGCGCTTGAGCCGGGCTTGTGGCAATCAAGACCGAGTCATGAACGTGACATTTTAGAGGTGGCCAGCACCTCCTTACTCACCCTGAGCAGCCTAGGGTGCACCCAGAGGGAGGAAACTTAGCTTCCCGGAGGCGTCAGATCATGGGTTCAGAGCTCCCCTGAAATGGCTGCAGTTAAGTTCCAGGGTCAGGACCTCTGTCCTTCCCACTGAGAGGGTCCAAGACCTGCATATTCTACTGCTGCCCCTGGAACTTCATGATGGGGCCACAGCAGGTCCTCCTGGACCCTCACGATGGGGCCACAGCAGGTCCTCCCGGGCCCTCACGATGGGGCCACAGTAGGTCCTCCCGGACCCTCACGATGGGGCCACAGCAGGTCCTCCCAGGCCCTCACGATGGGGCCACAGCAGGTCCTCCCGGACCCTCACGATGGGGCCACAGCCAGTTCTCTCAGACCCTCATGATGCGGGCCCATACAGGGTCCTCTCAGACCCTCACGATGGGGCCACAGCCAATTCTCCCAGACCCTCATGATGGGGCCCACAGCCAGTTCTCCCAGAGCTTCGTGATGGGGCCACAGCGGGTCCTCCAAGACCCTCACGATGGGGCCACAGCCAGTTCTCCCAGACTCTCACGATGGGGGCCCATACCTGGTCCTCCCAGACCCTCATGATGGGGCCCACAGCCAGTTCTCCCAGACCCTCACGATGGGGCCACAGCCAGTTCTCCTGGACCCTCATGATGGGGGCCCATACCCGGTCCTCCCGGGCCCTCACGACTGGGGCCCATACCAGGTCCTCCCGGGCCCTCACGATGGGGGCCCATACCAGGTCCTCCTGGGCCCTCATGATGGGGTCCACAGCGGGTCCTCCTGGGCCCCCACGATGGGGCCCACAGCAGGTCCTCCCGGGCCCTCATGATGGGCACAGCAGGTCCTCCCGGGCCCTCACAATGGGCACAGCGGGTCCTCCCGGGCCCTCAGGATGGGCACAGCGGGTCCTCCCAGTTCATGGGCATGGCAGGTGCCCTCCAGTGGATCCACCTGCCCTTTTGGTATCATCTTTCTGAAACACAGACTTGGGCACTCACCTGCAGGAGGTCCTTCCCCAGGTCCCCATCACACGTGACAAAGGCCACGCTGCTGAGCATGGCAGATGGGTCCATTCCAGGCTCAGCCCAATGGCCCTCTGTGTCCCGCCACCCACTACCCTCGGGCCGTGGTTAGGATGCTCCAATGTGGTGGGGACTTCTTCTGGGCTTTGCTCATGTGCTAATAAAGACCTCCACATCCTCCAAGGCCCAGCCCTGGGGTCATTTCACTGTGAGGTTGCTTGCTTTATTCATAACAGACCTGCCTAAGACTGTGCTTAAAGAAGGGGCCCTGTGACTATAGGGTGGTCTTAATGCCACCATCACAGGAGGAGCAGCGCCCAGTGGTATGCACTCCAGGCCTGTTGTCCTATTCATACACGGTGCAAAGCACTTCTAAGCCTTATTAGGAGGGATCTGGAGTGGAAGATGGGGGACTTGTTCAGTTTGTTATTCTGGGTTCTTGAAAGTAGCACTATGACCCAGGTTTCAATGGGATCTGTGCAGCCATTAAATTAAAAACATTGTTTTTTGTTGGTTTACAATGTGTTGATTTCTACAACACAGCAAGGTAATTCAGCTGTATATACACGTTCTTTTTCATATTCTTTTCCATTATAGTTTATCACAAGATACTGAATATAGATCCCCGTGCTGTATAGAAGGACCTTGTTGTGCATCCATCCTAGATACAGCCATTTGCATCTTCCAATCCCAAACTCCAAATCCTTTCCTCTTCCCAACTCCCACCAACCCACCTTGGCCACCACAAGTCTGTTTTCTATGTCTGTGAGTCTGTCTCTGCTTTGTAGATAGATTCATGTCATAGTTTATATTCCACATATAAGGGGTATCATTTGTCCTTCTGATTTACTTTATTTAGTATGATTATTTCTATGTCCATCCATGTTGCTACATGTCATTATTTCATTCCTCAGGGCCAATTTTTGTATGAGACTTTTATTGGAATATTTGTTGTTTAGTCACTAAGTTGTGTCCAACTCTTCACGGACTGTAGTTGGCAGCCTCCTGTGTCCATGAGATTTTCGAGGCAAGGGTACTAGCATGAGTTGCCATTTCCTTCTCCAGGGAATCTTCTGACACAGGGATCAGACCTGTGTCTTCTGCATTGGCAAGTAAGTTCTTGACTGCTGAGGCACCAGGAAAGCTCTAAGCACAGGTTAAAAGGAGTGGTATTATTTAAGTATAACCATGACCATTTGCTGCTGTGTTGTCTTAGACCTGCTGTCTTTTTTTTTGCACTTCAGAGGCAGGGGCAAGTAGTTTCAAAGTTGAGCATATGGCCTACAAAGAGAAAACTTTTACTGTTTGCTTCTTTATAAAAAAAAAATCACCACCTCCTACTTTTAAATAAACAACACACTTCATCCATGTGCTCCCAATTTTCCATGGACTGCAACACACCAGGCTTCTCTGTCTTTCACCAGCTCCTGACACTTGCTCAAACCCATGTCCATCGAGTCAGTGATGCCATCCAACCATCTCATCCTCTGTCGTCCCCTTCTGCTCCTGCCCCCAATCCTTCCCAGCATCAGGGTCTTTTCCTATGAGTCAAGTCTTCACATCGGTAGCCAAAGTGTTGGGGCTTCAACTTCAGCATCAGTCCTTCCAGTGAATGTTCAGGGTAGACTTCCTTTAGGATGGACTAGTTTTATCTCTTTGCTGTCCAAGGGACTCTCAACAGTCTTCTCCAACTCTGCAGCTTGAAAGCACCAATTCTTCAGTGCTCAGCCTTCTTTATGGTCTAACTCTCACATCCGTACATGACTACTGGGAAAACCAAAGAGGTATTTCGCACAATGTCTCTCATCGAAGGTTTGTCATGCCAAGGCAAGGGTTTAGATTCTTAGGAAGAAAATGCTGCAGAGGTGACACACCCATCTCATGGCATCCTGGCATGGCACTGCTGTGGCTTCGGGCTGCTGGTGCTGACCCGGGTCCCTTGGTGAAGATGCTGTCTGCCAGTGGTCATCACTACAAGGACACTGCTTTGCCCTTCTTATACTTTGTTTCTTAGAACCGAGTAACTAAGTACAAATCAAATCCCTTACAATTATACAGTGGAAATGAGAAATAGATTCAAGGCATTAGATCTGATAGAGTGCCTGAAGAACTATGGACAGAGGTTCATGACATTGTATAGGAAGTAGTGATCAAGATCACCCCCCAAGAAAAAGAAATGCAAAAAGGCAAAATGGCTGTCTAAGGAGGCCTTACAAATAGCTGAGGAAAGAAGAGAAGTGAAAAGCAAAGGAGAAAAGGAAAGATATACCTGTTTGAATGCAGAGTTCCAAAGAATAGCACAGAGAGATGAGAAAGTCTTCCTCAGTGATCAATGCAAAAAAATAGAGGAAAATAATAGAATGGGAAACACTGGAGATCTCTTCAAGAAAATGAGAGATACCAAGGAAACATTTCATGCAAAGATGGGCACAATAAAGGACAGAGATGGTAGGGACCTGACAGAAGCAGAAGATATTAGGAAGAGGTGGCAAGAATACACAGAAGAACTGTGCAAAAAAGATCTTCATGATCCAGATAATCACAATGGTGTGATCGATCACTCACTTAGAGCCAGACATCCTGGAATGTGAAGTCAAGTGGACCTTAGGAAGCATCACTATGAACAAAGCTAGTGGAGGTGATGGAATTCCAGTTGAGCTATTTCAAATCCTAAAAGATGATGCTGTAAAAGTGCTGCACTCAATATGCCAGCAAATTTGGAAAGCTTAGCAGTGGCCACAGGACTGGAAAAGGTCAATTTTCATTCTAATCCCAAAGAAAGGCAATGCCAAAGATTGCTCAAACTACTGCACAATTGCACTCATTTCACACACTAGCAAAGTAATGCTCAAAATTCTCCAAACCAGGCTTCAGCAATACATGAACCGAAAACTTCGAGATGTTCAAGCTGGATTTATAAAGGGCAGAGGAACCAGAGATCAGATTGCCAACATCCACTGGATCATTAAAAAAGCAAGAGAGTTTCAGAAAAACATTTACTTCTGCTTCATTGACTAAGCCAAAGCCTTTGTGTGGATCACAACAAACTGTGGAAAATTTTTCAAGAGATGGGAATACCAGACCACCTGATGTGCCTCCTGAGAAATATAGAAGCAGGTCAAGAAGCAACAGTTAGAACTGGATATGGAAAAACAGACTGGTTCCAAATTGGGAAAGGAGTACGTCAAGGCTGCATATTATCACCTTGCTTATTTAACTTATATGCAGAGTACATCATGAGAAATGCTGGGCTGGAGGAAGCACAAGCTGGAATCAAGATTTCCGGGAGAAATATCTATAACATCAGATATATAGATGACACCACCCTTATGGCAGAAAGTGAAGAAAAACTAAAGAGGTTCTTGATGAAAGTGAAAGAGGAGAGTGAAAAAGTTGGCTTACAGCTCAACATTCAGAAAACTAAGATCATGGCATCCTGTCCCATTACTTCATGGCAAATAGATGGGGAAACAATGGAAACAGTGACAGACTATGTTTTCTTGGGCTCCAAAACTCACTGCAGATGGTGATTGCAGTCATGAAATTAAAAGACGCTTGCTCCTTGGAAGAAAAGCTATGACCAACCTAGACAGCATATTAAAAAACAGAGACATTACTTTCTCAACAAAGGTCCATCTAGTCAAAGCTAAGGTTTTTGCAGTAGTCCTGTATGGATGTGAGAGTTGGACTAATAAAGAAAGCTGAGTGCTGAAGAATCGATGCTTTTGAACTGTGGTGTTTGTGGAGAAGACTCTTGAGAGTCCCTTGGACTGCAGGGAGATCCAACCAGTCCATCCTAAAGGAGATCAGTCCTGAATATTCTTCGGAAGGACTGATGCTGAAGCTGAAACTCCAATAGTTTGGCCACCTGATGAGAAGAGCTGACTCATTTGAAAAGACCCTGATGCTGGGAAAGACTGAAGGCGGGAGCAGAAGGGGACGACAGAGGATGAGATGGTTTGATAGTATCACCGACTCAAACGACATGAGTTTGAGCAAGCTCTGGGAGTTGGTGACCGACAGGGAAGCCTCTCGTGCTGAAGCCCATGGGGTTGCAAAGTGTCAGACCCAACTGAGCCACGAAACTGAACTGAGCTAAGTACTGCTCATACTCAAGGGGAAGGGAATCACACTCCACATTGTGGAGGGGGAGGTACCAAAGTTTTTGTGGCCATAAGAACAGTTACTAATAAGTTATTTTGAAGGAGCTACTTCGAGGGCATTTGAATACCCTGTTTGTCCTTAATGCGGTTGTTGTCGTTCAGTCACTAAGTCATGTCCGACTCTTTGCAGCCCCATGGACTGCAGCATGCCAGGCTCCCCTGTCTTCCACTGTCTCCTGGAATTTGCTCAAACTCATGTCCATTGAGTCGGTGATCCCATCCAACCATCTCATCCTTTGTCATCCCCTTCTTCTTCAAGTATGGCGCACTAATTAGAGCCCCATCAGTACCTCTTGCCCACAGCAGTTAAGACTGTGGGATTCTGAGGGTGAGTTTGTGTTTCACTCACTCCTTCTACGTTTAGTACATGGGATTCTTCTGTGAAAAGAAGTTGTCTCTTTTTGCCCGTATATTCACTTATTTCCATCCCTTATTTATATCAATATAGGCGTTTGGTATTTGTCAGATTCTTTGGGGTATAAACCACCACTCTCATTATATACTTTGTTGCTGAACTTGTCCAAGCTTTGGCTTTTGGAAACCTAACCCCCTCCTTCTCTCTGTCTCAATTGTGAGCTCATTAGCTCCTCTGTTGTTTTGACATATCCAAGTCTCTTTCTTTTTACTTGGCTGAGAACTTCCTTTACTTCACTTTGCAGTCCATTTTGTAGAGTGTCCTGTGTTCTGGAAACACACGGCATGTCAGGGGCCCACCTCGGAAAGGAGGAGACAGGTGTGCAGGTCCTGGGCAAGCCGCTCTCCTGTGGCTGCTGCCCACCTCACGCTGGGTCTGCAGGCAGGGAGCTGAGGTCAGCACGAGGAGTCAAGTGCAAGGGTAAGATGCAGCAGAGCATTTCCTTTGAGCTCTAGTGAAGGTGAAAGTGAAAGCTGCTCAGTCGTGTCCGATTCTTTGCCACCCCATGGACTACACAGTCCACGCAATTGTCCAGGCCAGAACACTTAAGTGGGTAGCCTGTCCCTTCTTCAGGGGATCTTCTCAACCTAGGGATGGAGCCCAGGTCTCCCACATTGCAGGAGGATTCTTTACCAGCTGAGCCACCAGGGAAGCCCAAGAACACTGGAGTGGGCAGCCTGTCCCTTCTCCAGTGGATCAAGCTTTAGGGAGCGCTTCAAAACGGAAGCCCAGTCAACACCAAGAGCCGGCAGAGAAGCTTATACCAGATTGCGGGTCAGAGTTTAAAACTGGCCCATGGGCAGTCATTTCCAAACTTAGGAGCTGTGACTTATTTCCTCCCCCTCCCACTGTGATTTAGAAATGCCTTTTTGCAGATATATGTCTTCTTTCTTTTCCCTCCTGAGTCTCAGAGCTCCATCTCCTGCATCTTAGGACTCCTGTTCTCTGAGGAACCCTGCCCAGTCTGCTTAGCTCGGTGCAGCTACCAGACGGCAGCATCTTACGTGGGCGCCTCACCAAACTCACATCTCTACGGGAGGGTCAGAGCATTAGAAGTTCGCAGATAACAGTATATGTTGCGTGCTCAGTCATGTCGGACTCTTTGTGACGCCATGGACTGTGCCCCGCCAGGCTCCTCTGTCCACGGGATTCTCCAGGCAAGAATACTGGAGTGGGTAGCCATTTCCTACTCCTACTCCTACTCAGGATCAAACGCTCGTCTCTGGTGTCTCCTGCACTGCAGGTGGATTCTTTACCCCTGAGCCACCTGCGAAGCCCTGCAGATAACAGACTCACAAACAGACTTTTGCAACAACAACACCTCATGTATTTATCGCTGCAACTGAATATCATAAGATCTCCTGCCAAATAGGGAGTGGTTAAGAGGGTTGAAGGGGCTTCCCTGGTAGCTCAACAGTAAAGAATCCACTTGTAATGCAGGAGCCACGAGGGGATACGGCTTGATCCCTGGGTCAGGAAGACCCCCTGGAGGAGGGCATGACAACCCACTCCAGTATTTTTGCCTGGAGAACTTCATGAACAGAGGAACCTGGTAGGCTACAGTCCATGGGGTCCCAAAGTGTCAGACACGACTGAAGCGACTTAGTGCATGCACGCACACACACATACACACACACACGAGGATCAGATGCGATGATGATCAGAATGAGTCTATGAAATTGTCACGCTCTAAGCATATAATCCAGCAAGCGATCGTGCATAGTGGCCAGTTCATTTCACAGCTCATCAGAGCACCGCGTGTCACATGAGCACCGGAAGCCGGCCTGTGCTACTGCTTCACGCCCTTCATTCCTTCATTCTACAAGCATTTAGTGCCTGCCATTTGCCGAGAGTTACTCAGATTCTGGGAAAACCAGTCTCTGCTCTCCTCTGTTTCACCTTCTTGTGTGTCTTGTGTCTCAGATAAAATCAAATGCCCACATGTACGCTGTACACTCATCATGCATGCTGTGCCATCAAAGAAGGCAGGCAAAAGAGACAGATGGGGAGAAGCGTGGTTTCGGAAGAAGAACCGAGTGATCTGTTCTGAGCCTTTTAGGTCCCTTTTTTTCTTTTTTTTGGTTTTGTCTCTTTTAAACTGAATTATAGTTGATTTAAAATGTTGTGTCAGTTGCAAATGTCCTCACAGTAGTTCCTTTTCAAATTATTTTCCCTGTTGAGTTTCCATAAAACGCTGAATATAGTTCACTATGTTTTACCTTAGGGCATATAAATGAAACTAATTAAAAAAGATGCGTGCATCTCAATGTTCATAGCAGCCTTATTTCTAATAGCCAAGACATGGAAGTGACCTAATGTACATCAGCAGATGACTGCATGAAGAAGATGTGACACACACACACACACACACACACACACACACACACACACACAATGAAATATTACTCAGCCATAAAAAAGAATGGACTAATGCCATTTGCAGCAATATAGATGGACGTAGAGATTACCACACTAAGTGAAGTAAGTCAGACAGAGAAAGGCAAATATCATGTGATACTGCTTTTATGAGGTGCTTTTTAGACATTCAAAAGAAGCAGTCCAATCCCTCCTTTCCATAACAGGTTTATTGAGTACTATGGTTTTCAAGAGTAATCAGAAAAGGAATTGCTTTTCTTCACTAACAGATAGATGGGACTCTGAATTACATTCACTCTTTTAGGCTGATGAGTTCTCAGACTTTTTTACTGTTAACATTTCAAATTCAGGAAAGGGAGGAATTAAATACACAATGAGGCTTAACTCTTTTCTAACTTGTAGAATAATTATGGTTTGATCGTTGAGTAATTTTATTATCAGCTTAGGATCTTTAATTAGGTTTAACACTCATGATGAATGTATGGACAGTTTACTTAAAGGATTACAAATGCGATAACCATAAATGTTTAAGTGACTGGTTATTTCCAGAAAGAATGAGACTTTGGTCTCTAACGGTCTCAGAAATCTGTTATCCTTTAATGAGCTCTGTAGGTCTTGTCCTTCTTGACAGGGGCAGGAGGCACCTCTGGAATTTGGGTAGTCTTCTCTGATTATGTATAACTAAACCATATTGTGAAGATGTCCTTGACTCTGCCCACTGGCGGCCAGATGCTCCGTCGCTGTCCTGCCAGCCCCAAAGGGCCCACATAATCCCAAACACCCTCCTGCCTGGGAGTCAAGAGCCATTTGCCTTTAGTTGAAAAACCAAGATGCAAACATTTCTGTAAGAGCTTTCTTTGCTTTTCCTTATTCTAATATTTAAATTATGTGACAGAACTATGTGTCCAATTTCATCACTGAATTTCAGAATCTAATTTTAGTCTTTGTACAAATTAACATTCTTAAAAGCCTCTAATTTTTATGTATCATTCACTGGCATCCACCATGGTGAACTAAGGTACAATATATAAAGCAGAATATACAAACAGATTATAAGTTTATAATATATTCAGTTCAGTTCAGTCACTCAGTTGTGTCCCACTCTTTGGACCCCATGAACCACAGCACACCAGACCTCCCTGTCCATTACCAACTCCTGGAGTCCACCCAAACTTATGTCCATTGAGCCAGTGATGCTGTCTAACCATGTCATCCCCTTCTCCTCCTGCCCTCAATCTTTCCTAACATCAGAGTCTTTTCAAATGAGTCAGCTCTTCACATCAGGTGGCCAAAATATTGGAGTTTCAGCTTCAACATCAGTCCTTCCAATGAACACCCAGGACTGATTTCCTTTAGGATGGACTGGTTGGATCTCCTTATAGTCCAAGGAACTCTCAAGAGTTTTCTCCAACACCACAGTTCAAAAGCATCAACTCTCTGGTGCTCAGCTTTCTTTATAGTCCAACTCTCACATCCATACATGACTACTGGAAAAACCATAGCTTTGACTAGACAGAACTTTGTTGGCAAAGTAATGTCTCTGCTTTTTAATAGGCTGTCTAGGTTGGTCATAACTTTCCTTCTAAGGAGTAAGTGTCTTAATTTCATCTCTGCAATCACCATCTGCAGTGATTTTGGAGCCTCCAAAAATAAAGTCTGCCACTGTTTCCACTGTTTCCCCACCTATTTGCCATGAAGTGATGGGACCGGATGCCATGATCTTAGTTTTCTGAATGTTGAGCTCCAAGCCAACTTTTTCACTCTCTTCTTTCACTTTCATCAAGAGGCTCTGTAGTTCTGCCTCATTTTCCGCCATAAAGGAAATGTCATCTGCATATCTGAGGTTATTGATATTTCTCCCGCAATCTTGATTCCAGCTTGTGCTTCCTCCAGCCCAGGGTTTCTCATGATGTACTCTACATAGAAGTTAAATAAGCAGGGTGACAGTATACAGCCTGGACGTACTCCTTTTCCTATTTGGAACCAGTCTGCTGTTCCATGTTCAGTTCTAACTGTTGCTTCCTGACCTGCATACAGGTTTCTCAAGAGGCAGGTCAGGCGGTCTGGTATTCCCATCTCTTTCAGAATTTTCCACAGTCTATTGTGATCCACACAGTCAAAGGCTTTGGCATAGTCAATAAAGCAGAAATATATGTTTTTCTGGAACTCTCTTGCTTTTTCAATGATCCAGAGAATACCCTGCATATATTGACTATTTCCTTTTATGGATGATGCTTTTGGTGTTATGTTTAAGAAATCTTTGCTTTGAGTTTCAAGGATTTCTTCACATTCTTTTTCCCCAATAGATGTCTATTGTTTTAGCTATTATAGACCACCCAAAGTACAGAGAAACAGCATTGGTTTCTGCAGGTTTGTCAGTAGCATCACCTTGAACCTTCCTTCCTTAGCTTATCATCCGGTCTTATGAAAAATGTTGCAAAGTGTTTTCCACGTTGACTTTTCTTGTTAGTACTTGGTGTACACACTCAAGAAGCACAACGATTACTCAATCTTCTACTATCACTGTGGGGGATTTTAATAGACTCTTAGGAAAAGAAATAAATAGAATTTGGTGGTGCCGAAGTTGATTAAAATTTTCATTTTCCTTTTTCGTGTTCTGAAGGCTGAGTTTATTTCATTTGGTTGCTGGTACAGGGTTTTGCTTAGGAAGCTGTTGGACACATGTAATTATGAGATACAAACACCAGTGCAGAGTGAGGACAGGTTTTACTATTCCTGCATCCCCTCAGCCACCCAGCATGCCCAGTGTGTGTTGAATAAATGTGAAAGTGAAATTTGCTCAGTTGTGTCCGACTCTTTGTGACCCCTTGGATTGCATAGTCCATGGAATTCTCCAAGCCAGAATACTGGAGTGGGTAGCCTTTCCCTTCTCCAGGGGATCTTCCCAACCCAGGGATCCAACCCAGGTCTTCCATATTGCAGGCAAATTCTTTACCAGCTGAGCCACAGGGGAAGCCCAAGAATACTGGAGTGGCTGGCCTATCTCTTCTCCAGCGGATCTGACTGGCCCAGGAATCGAACCAGGGTCTCCTGCATTACAGGCAGATTCTTTACCTTCTGAGCTACTAGGGAAGCCCTGAGTATTGAGTAAAGTCATTGGAATTAAGACAGGAAAAGAAATACAGATAATCCTTACAAATAATTTTTTTTTTACTGTACAAATAAAGATAATTTTGAAAAAAAAAATCCTACAGCTTTGTCTGGGAAAATTACAAATTTCTGGGGAAATCTTTCTGACAGATATTTCAAGTGTTAACACTCACAATGTATAAAGATTATATTGAATCCAAATGAGGTTGTGTATGTACAAGTACTCTGCACAGCAGGAGGGAATATGAGGAGTTATAATTCCTACTGCAGCGTTGCCTTATTAACACAAACATAAAGGTTTCTGAGGTGGCTCAGTGATAAAGAATTTGCCTGCAATGCAGGAGACCCAGGTTCAATGCCTGGGTGAGGAAGATCCCCTGGAGAAGGAAATGGCAACCCACTCCAGTATTCTTACCTAGGGAATCCCATGGACAGGGGAGCCTGGTTGAGTACAGTCCATGGGTTTGCAAAGAGTCAGACATGACTAAGTGACTAAAAAACAAAAACAAATAAAACATAAGCCTATACACTTATTTCTTTTCCTTTGTAAAAGCAAAACATACAGGCTGCCTATAAATTCAGATTTTCACTTAGTTTCTTTGAAAGTAAAAATAAAAAACAATTTGTCATAGAATATGTCTCTTACAAATTAACATTACCTAAAAGAAGGCAAAAGGAAAAATTGCCAGTATATCCTAAGAAGAAAGAGAATAGCTCAAAGCAATAAAATAAGATTATTCTAGGCAGAGGATGTAATTAATTGTGTCCATATGATTCATTCATTTTTCGAAGAAGCAATATCTTCCAGAGCAATAGAGGCTGGCTCATGGAGATGATGTGTATGAGCATTTATGGCTGATTTTTTAATAAGATAATGAGTGAACCATCAGATCTTCTCGTAAGAGATGTTGAAATTGTATCACAGTGCATGGCAGAATGTAATGAGTCAATATATGTTTGATGAGTGACTCAATGAGTTCATGACTGATGAGTATAAAATAAAAACAAGTATGTCCAAAGTCTAAAGAGGTTAAACTTAGCACAGATTTCTCAGGTTCTCTGACTGAAACTGTTCTTAGTAGAAATGCTTCTATAATGGAAACTTTAGTCCCTATGGCTTCCCTGATAGCTCAGTTGGTAAAGAATCCACCTGCTATGCAGGAGACCTGGGTTCGATTCCTGGGTTGGGAAGATCCCACTCTAGTATTCTTGGGCTTTCCTTGTGACTCAGCTGGTAAGGAATCTGCCTGCAATGTGGGAGACCTGGGTTTGATCCCTGTGTTGGGAAGAACCCCTGGAGAAGGGAAAGGCTACCCACTCCAGTATTCTGGCCTGGAGAATTCCATGGACTGTATAGTCCCCGGGGTCGCAAAGAGTCGGACACGACTGAGCGACTTTCATGTCACCGTTAGGTCCTCCAGGGGTCTCAGGAGCTACCATTGGACAGGAGGCTGGGGGCCTGGTCTTCGGGTCACATCTTCTTTGTGAGGACACATTTGTCCAGATAGTTGGTTTGTTTGGGGTGGGTGCATGGGGTGTAGCGTGAACTCTGCAAGGCGCCCTTTGCCTCGCAGTTGTCATAGGGTAATTTAGAATGTTGTATTCCAGCCTCTGCTGTGGCATCCATTTTAGCATCAGTGACTGTGCTCAGTAGGCAGCCAGAATTTCAGTTATTCCATGATTCTTGTAAAAAAAAAAAAATCTTCAGGAACTGAGGCCAATGCTATAGGGATTTTGCAAACCTTTGCTTGTCTCAGGTTTAATTTTTGCTTTTGGTTGTTGTTGTTCAGTTGCTAAGGCATGTCTGACTCTTCATGACCCCATGGACTGCAGCAGGCCAGGCTTCCCTGTCCTTCAGTATCTCCTGAAGTTTCCTGAAAGTTATGTCCATTGAGTCAGTGATGCCATCCAACCTTCTCATCCTCTGTCATCCACTTCTCCTCCTGCCTTCAGTCTTTCCCAGCATCAGGGGCTTTTCTAATGCATCAGCTCTTTGCATCAGGTGGCCAAGTTAGAGCTTCAGCTTCAGCAGCAGCCCTTCCAGTGAACGTTCAGGGTTGATTTCCTTTAGGATGGACTGGTTGGATCTCCTTGCAGTCCAAGGGACTCTCAAGAGTCTTCAGCACCACAGTGTTTGTTTTTAGGAAACAAGTTCACTGTATTCTTGCCATATTAACCCCAATATCCGCCTCCCCTCCATATCCATGGAAGCAGGTGGACCATCCCAGCTAGGACAGAAGCACCGTTGATGAACTGACCTCTGGGGGTGAGGGTGGTACAGATCCCCATAAAGCAGGAATCTCATCCACACACAGGCTTTCCCTGACTCTCCGCCACAAACCTTTCCCCCAGAGCACTAATAAACCCTGATGTGGTTAGAGAGGCATTTCACCTTTTCTCCCTTTCCGCACCCAGCTGCAGATCACTGGCTGATGGCCAGTGAGATCTTTGAAGATGGCAGGAAGCTGGAGGGAGGAAGACAAAGGTTCCAGTACCTCCCATAGTGGGTGACAGGCCACGGCCTGGCTGACCCCGGTTGAGTGTGCCTGTGGCCCCGGGTCACGGATGACACGCTGACACACACACACTGCCAGTGTACTTGACGCTTTGTTAACCAGGCTGAGTAGACATTGTGTGCCAGGAAAGCAAACTTTTTTGGGGGTATGCAGATTTCACTTGAAATCGACCAGTTGATCCCGTGAGTCTCATATGTATTGCTTTTCCTGCCTTATGGACCCTGAGGTGTAGACTACTGAATAATTCTTGAGGTGTAACTACTGAATAATTCTTGGAAGCACCAGTGTCAAGGTGCGAATTAGTGTATTTCTATCTGACCTCAGATCCAAACACTGTGAAGCTCGTGAGTGATGAGAGATGCTGACAGTTACAAAACCCATTCTCTGTGTGTCTGGTGGTGTTCCTTCTTATTTTCATGCCTTGAATCTCAACACACTTCCTCCTTATCTCCTTTCTCCCCTGCCCATCCAACCACACAGACACACCTGCCTCTGCTGTACCTGACTTACTAGTACTGATATAATATACTTGTCCTTTGAAAATGCGTGTTTCTGACTTCATACTTTGGTGTCCAGCTGCTTTTTGGGAAATGATATCATGACCCAGGTTCTATCCCTGGGTGGGGAAGATCCCCTGGAGAAGGAGATGGCAACCCACTCCAGTATCCTTGCCTGGCAAATCCCATGGACAGAGGAGCCTGGCTGGCTACAGTCCACAGGATCACAAAGAGTCAGACACAACTGAGCGACTAAACATCAATAACATCATCTATTGAAGATCTGGGGCCAGATGCAGGGAGAGGGTTTTTTGGGAGAGCAAGAACTCAATTCAGTCCCTCCAGTACACATGCCAGGAGTGTCCTTATTTCCTTGGAAACACTTGCAGCACAAGAATTTTACAGTGACGTGTTATTGCTCATGAACTTGAGTCTGCTTTCATTTGTTTAGTCTTTCTCTGAACTGTTAATACAAAGTGGGACCTCATCCACATAGAGAACAAGGTCCTTAACTCAGTGACTCGAATTCCAACATTAGATCCTGAATCCCAGTGGCCCGTCCAAATGGTCCTTGAATTAGTAGAGGAGGAGGATTTTCCCGCAAAGTCAAAATGATGTAGGTCATAACTTGCCAGGTTCACCTGCCTCTTCTGGTGGGTTGGAAGTTATCGTCATTGTTCAGGTCACTAACAAGTGGCTGCAGGAGTAGTTAACAAGAATAACAAGCTCTAGAACCCACTCTGTAGGATTTATGTGTTTCTAGGGGCTGGAACATGTTGGGAAATTGGATTCTATTTTGGAGTAAGAGAGTGACATGGTAGGATTTTCATTTCCATGGAGAAAAGAAGAGTATCCCTCCCTCTCTTTCTTCTTCCTTCTTTCCTTCCTTCTTTTCTTAGTTCCTTCCTTCCTCCATCCTTCTTTCTTCCCTTCCTCCCTCCATCCCCCAAGCGGTAGACAAACTCAGCACTACACAAAGCCTCTGCATACTGAGAGTTCATGCAGTGGATATTCCCCGTGTGTGCGTTACGGGAGGGCACTTCTCCAGACTCTACAAACACCACTGAAGAAACCACCGCTGCCCTCAAGGAGCCTGTATCCGCCCCCCCACCCCATCCCACCCCCAGCGCTGAGGAATCTTCGCATCTTTCTTCCCCAGTGTTTTATCCTTCTGTTACAGTGATAACAGTCTGCCTAGAACAATAGACTTTTGGGACAATTCCTCCTTATGTCATTGCCACGAGTGTGCTCACTCTGATTGCTTTGCACATGGTGGAGGTCGACTGCTTGTCATTTGAATCAGATACTTTTGAGAATCGGTTTTAAAATGAGACACCTACATGCCATCCCTAGCAAGGATATTAAAGAGAGAGTATATTCCAAGTGTAAGAAACAGGTTTAAAAATGAAAACCGTCTGGTCATTAAAAAACAAGAGAAAGAGATATTTTTAGTATTAATTGGAGCTAGTGGTAAAGGATCTGCCGGCCAATTCAGGAGATGCAAGAGATGCCGGTACAATCCCTGGGTCAAGAAAATCCCCTGAAGGAGGGCATGGCAACCCACTCCAGTATTCTTGCCTGGAGAATCTCATGGACAGAGGAGCCTGGCGGGCTACAGTCTGTGGGGTTGCAGAGTCAGACACGACTGAGAGTCTGAGCACACAGCAAATAGCCTTAATTGGAGAGTGCCACTTGCCCATCCAGAGCTGCATGGAGTGAACCAGAATGGACAGGGAACAGGGAGTCTGTGCCTGGGCCTTGCAGCCTCTCAGCCCCGGACCAGTTTCTTAAGAGGGCTCAAACCCAGGTCACAGCCAGCTAAGCAGTGAGTAGGTGGTCTGTAGCCTCTGAACGTTTCCTTCTGGTCTGGGGTCTCCCATGGACTGCTTCTTCTTTTGCCGAAAGACAGACGGCTTTCAAGAATGCTCAGCTGGAGTAAGAGGCATGTAGGCAGTTGGAGGAGTGGGCAGGCCACCTGCTTCTTTAGTAGATCCTGTCCGGTCTTAGGGAGTCTGGGGGCCAGCAATCAGCTGAGCAGTTGGGGTATAAACAGTGCCTGTCCACCTGACCCGTGGTGTTTCAAGTTCTTATGCTCCAAATTGAACACATCACTAAGTGCTATCTTGGGAGACTTCAGATTGCCTTTTATTTATTTTTTCTTAATGAGAACCCTCTGTCATCCTAAGGGGATGGCCAACAAACTTCCTTTTTGGTGGCACTTGGCCACGAAAAATACATTCTTCATAGAGCGTCTTATCACCCTTTGACTGTGGGTTACTTAAGAGAAGACAGGCCAGGTCCAAAGCGTTTACATCCCTAAGCAGTGGTCCTCAATCTTGGGGTCTTGGGACACTGACACCCCTAAAAATGCCTGAGGTCACTAAAGGGAGTGGTGAATATGGGTTATATCTGTTGATGTTAAGTGAGTGAGAAATAAAAGTTGAGACATTCTTGAAACATTGATTTATAAATTCATTTAAAAATAATAATAAACCCATTATAGGAGCTTCCCAGGTAACACTAGTGATAAAGAATCCACCTTCCATTGCAGGAGACACAAGAGATGTGTCTTGGGTTCTGTCCCTGGGTCGGGAAGATCACTTAGAGGAGGGCATGGCAGCACACTCCAGTATTCTTGCCTTGGACAGAGGAGCCTGGTGGGTTACAGTCCACAGGGTTGCAAGAGTCAGACACGACTGAGCACAGCACAGGTACTTAGAAATAATCTGGATGCTG
Organism: Antilocapra americana; assembly: GCA_007570785.1. NCBI lineage: Eukaryota > Metazoa > Chordata > Mammalia > Artiodactyla > Antilocapridae > Antilocapra > Antilocapra americana. Next base: position 8,050,758 of record ML664172.1, on the reverse strand, counting down.
CTGGTGGTGGCTGGAGTGAAGTCACAGCCAGCAGCTGGGTTCGCATATCTGCCTCTGCAGCCAGCCCTTTCTGCTCTCACACGTCCTGTGGCCTCAGGAAAACCTAGGCAGTGAATTAAATAGATACACTCTCTAGGGATTCCCTGGAGGTCCAGTGGTTAAGATTTGGCATTTTTACTGGCTAGAGCCCTGGGGTTCAGTCCCTGTTTGGGCAACTAAAATCTTGCAAGCCCCTTCCCCACCCACAAATGAACACATTCTCTGTCCTCTTATGGGTTGAATTGTGTCCCTGTAAATTCATTTGTTGGAGTCCTAACCCCCAGAACCTCAGTTTCTGATCCTATTTGCATCAGGTCTTTACAGAGGTCATCAAGTTAAGATGAGGACATCAGTTTGCTGACAAAGGTCCATGGAGTCAAAGCTATGGTTTTTCTGGTAGTCATGTAAGGATGTGAGAGTTGGACCATAAAGAAGGCTGAGTGCCAAAGAGTTGGTATTTTCAAATTGTGGTGGTCGAGAAGACTCTTGAGAGTCCATTGGACTGCAAGGAGATCCAACCAGTCCATTCTAAAGAAAATCAACCCTGAATATTCACTGGAAGGACTGATGCTGAAGCGGAAGCTCTAGTACTCTGGCCACCTGATGCGAAGAGCTGCCTCACTGGAAAAGACCCTGATGCTGGGAAAGATTGAAGGCAGGAGGAGAAGTGGGCAGTAGAGGATGCGATGGTTAGATAGTATCGCCAACTCAATAGACAGGAGTTTGAGCAAACTCTGGGAGATTGTAAGGGACAGGCAAGCCTGGCGTGCTGCAGTCCATGGGGTTGCAGAGTCAGATAGGATTTAATAGCAACTGAACCACAACATAAGCTGGAACCTGAATCCCAAATCGCTTGTTCTTTAAAAAAGGGAACTTGGATGTAGACGCAGACATGCATAGGGGGAAGACCTTCTTAGGGCCCTGGAAGATGACAGATGTCTACAAGCCAGGGAGAGGGTGCCTGGAGCAGCCCATGGCCCTCATGAGGAACCAGCTCTGCCTGTGCTTTGATTTTGGATTTCTGGCCTCTGGCACTATGAAAGAAGGAGCTGCTACTGGTTAAGCCCCCTGATCTGTGGTATTCAGTTTCTCAGCCCTAGGAAACCAGCGGTGGTGGTTTAGTCACCTAAGTCGTGTCCAACTCTTGTGACCCCATGGACTGTAGCCTGCCAGGCTCCTCCATCCATGGGATTCTCCAGGCAAGAATACTGGAGTGGGTTGCCATTTCCTTCCCCAGGGGATCTTCCCAACACAGGAATCAATCCCAGGTCTCTCACATTGCAGGCATATTCTTTACTGACTGAGCTATGAACGAAGCTATGAGGAAGCCAATATACAGACTCTACACTGAATGTTGGATTGGACTCAGAAGGTGGCCACAAGGCCCATGTTGACAACGTATGGACAGTTCAGCAGCAGAAGGGGACCCACCCTTCATGAATGAGGAGGCGCATTCCACCAGCTAGAGCTCGGCGAATTAAGGTCCTCCACCCCCAAGCACAATATCCAGTGCTTCTGAATTCCTCCTCCCTGAGGCCAAGCTTATAATTGTGTTTAAAGAGGGAATGGCTGGTCATCTGCATCCTTGCTCCAGCCCTGAAACTTTCAGTCCCACCTGAGGCGGGCAACATGATGTTCTGGCCTGTCATCTGCCAGAGCTTCCAGAACCTGCGAGCCCCAGGCCTACCGACTTAGGGATGGGTATCACTTGGGAGCTGTGTTTCCTCTTGATTTCAGAAGAAGGTCTCCCCAAGGCTGCCCCGTAAAGCAGAGCCTCAGTGGTGTGTTCCCTATGTGTGCAAAAACCTTCCAGCAGCGGTCATGGCCATCGACAGGCTCTTTGAATGAAAAGCTCCTCTTCTGAATCCCTACAGTTTTCTGTGCATGATGATGAATAGGAGTTCCCATTGTCCAGGGGACAAAGGATGGCTGTAATGTCTTGTGAGGCGGGGCTTTCGGTGTCTGCGTGGTATGTGTAATACATGCATGGAGGTCATGCTGAGCTTTGAAAGTAATCACACTCAACAGATAGAAAGTATTTTCTTTGTAGAGCCCTTTGGAGGTGGAAAATGTTGGTGTGCCTTGGGAAAGAAGACACTCCCTGGGCTTCGAGCCAAGACGTCTAGAGAGGTCCCCATTTCACTCCCAGTACCACCCAGGTCCAGCCACAGCCCCCAGCCTCACGTGGCCCACCTCCTCCCCCCGGGCTTGTGCTTCCTGTCCCTCCTCTCCTGAGATAACACTTCCTGCCTGGCTGCTGCTGATCACTGTGTCCCACCCTCAAACCCCGGTGCCCACCTCTGGCCTTGTTCAGCTATTGCCTCAGCCTCCTTCAAGTGCTTGGGCTTCCCAGGTGGCTCAGTGGTAAAGAATCTTCCTGCCAGTGCAGAAGATGGGGGTTAAATCCCTGGGTTGGGAAGATCCCCTGGAGAAAGAAAGGGAATGGTAACCTACTCCAGTATTCTTGCTTGGAAAATCCCACCGACAGGGGAGTCTGGTGGGTTACCGTCCATAGGGTCACAAAGAGTTGGATGTAACTTAGCAACTAAACAACAGCCTTGAAGTTTGCTGAGGCCTGGCCTCCTCCATGCAGACCTCCCTGACTACTCTTAATTAAAAACAGTAGTCTGCCCTCTCCTCCTCCCCCTCCTTACTCAGCCCCGCCTCTTCTTTCTTTGGAAGAACTTACCACTTTCTCACCCAGTTCTCAACACAACATGCCTGCCATCCCCTATGTGAATCTGGTTATGTTGGTCTCTGATTCAGTCCCTCTGGGTTGGGGCCTAGGGTTCTGTGTATCTGACAAAGTCCCAGGTGATGCTGCTGCTGCGGGTCCAAGAGTCAGACTTTGAAAAGCAAGGTTCTAATTCACAGGTCTTTAGACTTTTGTCTAAGCTTTCAAATTGCTTTAAGGTGTCCCTCTGCTTGCACATAGTAATCAGTGCAGGTCCACCAGACTGGAAGACAGGGAGGCAAGTCATCTTTTGTACTAAGTCAGTTGCCCTTATGGGCTTCCCAGATGGCTTAGTGATAATTATAGCATCTGCCTGCCAATGCAGGAGATATGGGTTCAGTCCCTGTGTTGTGAAGATCCCCTGGAGGAGGAAATGGCAACCCACTTCAGTTTTCTTGTCTGGAGAATCCCATGGACAGAGGAGCCTGGCAGGCTACAGTCCACAGGGTCAGATAGAGTCAGGACACCGCTTAGCGACTAAAGAGCAACAAGTTGCCTTTTTAGGTAGACTTGGCTCCATGTAACCCCACCCCCTAAGGCTCCTTATGCAAATTAAGTGGGTGGGTGACTTAGGGAACTCCACCCACTTGGAAAGGAGCTGGCTCTACACAGACCTCTCTTTGTGCCTGTACAGTATGCACAACAGGGCACACAATTCTGAGCGCTGGAAACTTCCTTTCTCTCCTGGAAAATGTGGAAAGACATAGACATCCCTGGTTCTGCTTCTTCCATGGGGATTCAGCGTAACAAGAGTCCCAAGTAAGGAGGCAATCTAAAAAGCAACACTGAGATCCTTGGATAGACATCCTGAAGATTTTTAGGCAACTAAACTGTTCTGCAGGTTAGAATGATTTTGGCAGGAACAGCTCTATAGATTTTTAAAGAGACCAGTTTATAGAAGGGCTCAGGAGAGCCTAGTTGGGTATGATCTATGTATGCGTAGTTTGAAATCGTTGGACAAGTTTACAATGAATAATTCAAACGTGTTAGGTTTTGAGATCAACACTCTCTGAGTCGTAAAAATCAAGTCTCACTGGCAACCGGCTTGTTGGTGCGGGAAAAGTGTTCCGTTGACGGGGTCCTCCCTGGTGCCGTGAGCTAGATCATGGGCGGTGAATGAGCTCAGCGTGGAGCGGGAACAAAGGTCATGATGCCCTGGCTCCTTGGTCTCCTTCCTGTGCAGATTTATGCACTGGAAAATCTGGTGCAAAGTGCAGGCTTGGCCTCCCAGCGCCCGGGGACAGACAAAGGCGTCATCACTCCCAGAGCTGAAGCGAGAGCTTGGCCATTACGGGCCCTCACCGTGGGGGAGTCCTTGGCTGTTTCCACAATGGGAGCTGACGCCTATGAAAAAGAAAATGAGTTTGTGTTTATGTCTGCTCTTTCTGTTGTGCTGTGCGGCCCTTGAAAATAGTTAATTGGGAATGAGCATGGAAAGGAAAGGAAGGAATTCCCTGGAACACCTTGGGAAAAGTGGGGCTCTCTATCTAGGCCCCCTCTGCCCTCCACCACCCCGCCTCATGAGAGCCTCAGTCTCTGTAAGACTTTCTGTTAGCAGAACTGTATTTTACTGTTACTGATGCATGATGTGTTTTATGGAGAAAGCCAGAGTTCCCTTCCAAGAGCTTAGGTCCTAACTGTGCTTGAAGACTTGAAATGAGCTCTCAGGGTCTGGACTACTTTCCCACCATGAGCACAGAAGAAGTTATCCAGTTGTTGTTTGGTTGCTAAGTCATGTGCTACTCTTTGCAACCCCATTGATCATAGCATGCCAGGCTTCCCTGTCCTTCACTAGCACCCAGAATTTGCTCAGATTCATGTCCCTTGAACTGGACATGGAACAAAAGACTGGTTCCAAATAGAAAAAAGAGTACCTCAAGACTGTATATTGTCACCCTGCTTATTTAACTTATATGCAGAGTATGTCATGCGAAATGCTGGGCTGGAGGAAGCACAAACTGGAATCAAGATTGCCAGGAGAAATATTGATAACCTCAGATATGCAGATGACACCACCCTTGTGGCAAAAAGCTAAGAAGAACTAAAGAGCCTCTTGATTAAAGTGAAAGAGGAGAGTGAAAAAGTTGGCTTAAAACTCAATATTCAGAAAACTAAGATCATGGCATCCGGTCACATCACTTCATAGCAAATAGAAGGGGAAACAGTGGAAACAGTGGCTGACTTTATTTTTCTGGGCTCCAGAATCACTGTAGATGGTGATTGCAGCCATGAAAATTAAAAGACACTTACTCCTCGGAAGGAAATTTATGACCAGCCTAGACAGCATATCAAAAAGCAGAGACGTTACTTTGCCAACAAAGGTCCGTCTAGTCAAGGCTATGGTTTTTCCAGTAGTCATGTATGGATGTGAGAGTTGGACTATAAAGAAAGCTGAGTGCTGGAGAATTGATGCTTTTGAACTGTGGTGTTGGAGAAGACTCTTGAGAGTCCCTTGGACGGCAAGGAGATCCAACAAGTCTATCCTAAGGGAGATCAGCCCTGGGTGTTCATTGGAAGGACTGATGTTTAAGCTGAAACTCCAATACTTTGGCCACCTAATGTGAAGAGCTGACTCATTGGAAAAGACCCTGATACTGGGATGGATTGGAGACAGGAGGAGAAGGGGAAGACAGAGGATGAGATGGCTGGATGGCATCACTGACTCAATGGACATGAGTTTGGGTAAACTCCGGGAGTTGGTGATGGACAGGGAGGCCTGGTGTGCTGCAGTCCATGGTATCACAAAGAGTCGGACATGACTGAGGACTGAACTGAACTGAACTGATGTCCCTTGAGTCAGTGATGCTATCTAACCATCTCATCCTGTCACCCCCTTCTCCTTCTGCCTTCAGTCTTTCCTATCATCAGGGTCTTTTCCAGTGAGTCGGCTCTTTGCACCAGGTGGCCTGTGTGTTGGAGCTTCAGCATCAGTTCTTCCAATGAATAGTCAGAGGACTTGGCAAATTAAAACCCAGGGCAGCCTGGGAAGAGCCCACAGCTCACTTTGAACTTGAACTTGCGGGAATGTCTGGCAGCTCCCCAAGGGATGGGTTTCCCGCCCCCAGGCACATATCTGCTTCGAGGTGGAGAGATTGGGGCCTTTGGTTTGGCCCTGGCAGGAAGAGAATGCCAGTAGTTAAATACAATAGATTTCATTTTAGAGCGTGGAGGGACCTCAGGAAACATCAGGACTCCAGACCCTCGTTGAACAGATGAAGAGGCCATGGCCCCAGGGCACACGGCTGCTTCTCATACTAGTCACTCTGTGTTCCTGCCACTCTGTTTAAATTCCCACGTGTCCATCTGGACACTTGCAGAGTGCATCTGGAGTGATGCAACCGCTGGGGGAATGACACCGCTTATAAAGATTAAGGGCATTTTATGACCCCCTTTTATGGGAAATTCGGGGTTGGAATTTTTCAGGGGTGGGGTAAGTACCTGATGGAAAGGTGCTGAAGGGGTGACATGGGTGTGTGTGTGTGTGTGTGTGTGTGTGTGTGTGTGTGTGTGTGTGT